>JAOWBL010000021.1:12485422-12515670 GCA_028564865.1 Zenarchopterus dispar | reverse complement strand
ATATATATATATATATATATATATATATATATATATATATATATATATATTTGTGTGTGTGTGTGTGTGTGTGTGTAGAAAATTAAGAGCACCAAAGATAACTGATTTGCTGATGTGTCTTTATTTGAAAGATACTGCATAATCTCCAGATTGTACAGTTTTGCAATAAAAAGAACAAATAAGAAGAATCAAATGCTAAAACTTTCATAAAGTGAACCTAAGACTAGTGTCTTCAAAGTTTGCAATCTGTTTATGCTTGTAGGTGTTGCACCCAGAAGTCAGTCTGAAGTAAAACACAAAATGAAAACTCCCAGATTCTTTTTCGTCAGCTTAGCTGCCAGAGGGAAAGAACCTCTTCACGGCTGGCTGCATGTTGGCCTTTGCTTTCTTTACAAAATTACAGCAAAAGAAAGGTTCAAGACTGCAATTTTGATCAATTATCTGCAGCCTGATGTGGCGAAGGCTACTTTCATAAGCTTGGAAAAATGTCAGATCATTTCTTTTCCCAAACACCCAATAACACAATCCACCAGTTAAGGTTTACTTGACTGAAGTGACTCTAGAGAGAAACGAAGAAAGTAACTAATAGTTCTGAATTAAGGAGAGAGACAGGAAGGATACATTAGAGGACAAAAGCTTCTATATCGCTACGAGATCCTCATTACACAAGACGAGATGGCATTAAATTACAGGTTAACTAGATGATTTTTTTCCTGTTCCTCCCACTCCTCTCCTTTTGTCTACATAACTCCTCTCATCCTCCCGTAGATCTTAATGATAATGATGTTGAAGCTTTAAATCTGAGCTCCTTGTCGGCAGCCTTTGAGATGACTCAAATGAGCAGCTGCTCATTTCTAGACCTACTTCAAATGCAAATTCAAGCGACATTCTCCAGTTTTTCTTCCACAACTAGGCTTTTAATTTCAAAAGTGCTTTCTAGTTAGTTGATCTATTTTCATTGCATTGACAAAGTCTCATTTCTTATTTGAGAATAAGCTTATATTTTTCCTTGCTTTCTCATCTGTCGTTGTTTGTTTTTAGATTTTGCTCCCTTCTCCATACATCACATTACTGATGAAAAGAACTTCTTTGTTCATGCAGTGGAGTCATCAATTTTACCAAATTACCCAAATTTTAAAGGGCTTTGTGAAAACAAAACAGCTTGTTAAATCAGAAAGGGGTATGTTTTTCCCTTTTAAAAGGGGATGATTTGTGGCTTTGCTTTGTGCTCCTATTTTCCATGCAGTTATAATAGTCATGCATACACAGGCCTGCACAACAGAGCACCGAGTGGTGTTCAGTTTAAAAGCTTGCCACGTCATTCCCCAGATATTATTCATAGCAGTTGTTCGGATCTTTGTAACAAAAAGATAAGCCTGCCGAGACGACGCTCCACAATGATCCATACTGATTAAAATGACGCTGTTTCCTCAGGTGAAGGTGTCACATATTACACCTGACAGTGGTGTGATGGATTACCAGGCCCTCAGGCTATAAGAAATGCATGTGCACATACACAAACACATAAAGAGAATCATTTTGGCACTGAAGCACAGGAGAGTGAAGGAAAGAAACGCTGTATTTGGCTGTGGGACCATCATAAAACACTGAGTTACAATTACAGCAAATGTAAGGATCACATATTGTTTGCAGGAAAGCCAACTTTCTCTGTATGATGACATGCATACATCTGTGTGGGTTAAGAAACATTTGGATAGCTCTGATAGAATCTGTGGGTTGTTCTTTGTGAATATTTACTTGTCACAGACAAACTTCAGACAAGGGGTAAAATCTTCACTCATTGTCATTGTTTTGAGCAGAGAAGTGGAGCATCCGTGAGCTCTGACAAGAGGAAACACAACAGGTAAAAGCCAACCAAATGTCAAAAATGGGCAATGGCATTGTGTGTTTCATGTGGATATATATTCCATATATTCCCTCTGAATGGTGTGACGTCATAAGTATCAGAGCTGGCTGTTAGTCCTGAGTGTTGTGTTGGGTCCATTGCTTCCGTCAAAAGCTGAGAAACTCTTAACGTTGGGTGCATCAACACAACCTATCAAGCTGAACAAGTGCTATCCAATGAAATCATACGTAATGGTAGAACGTTTTCAAAGTATGCAGGTCATTCATGGAGTGAAAAGGAAGACATTTGATTGGTTGTTTGTGGTATAACATGCACTTCAGAAGCACCACCCTTCGAGAGCATCAACTCAACGCTGCTGTGAGAGCTCACAGTCGCTGTTGCCATCATTAGATTTTGTCCGGTTATTGGGGCTTGTTAATTATTTTGTTTAAATAAGAACTACACAAATTGAACATTCAGTGGATGAATCACAACCATCCTGTCCTTGTCTAGGGTGAGGCACTTGAAGGCTTTAACAGTTAAACTCTTCCAGTCATGAATTCATGGGAATCACTTTATTCTTGAAGACATTGTGTGATACATCATGAGGCTGTAGTCATTCCAACACTACAGAAGGAATTAGAGCTTCTCAGAGACTTTTTTTTTCTTTGATACAGTCTAGGATCCTAACTTCTAGTCAATGTAGAGAAGGATTTGCAGTCAGGGAAGGAGGGGCAAAGCCGCGGAATGTCAGGGATGACCGCTCTCTTGGGATTGCAGTGCTCATCTAGTGGGATCATCATGCAGATCAAGTACCTTTTGAGTTAGTACTTAAACACAAATATGTCCACATCACGATGAGAGAGGTTTCCGTTTGTTAGTGCAATTGAACAGACACATCACTTATCCCTTCAACTAGAGATTGGGCCTGCCTGTCAGGTCTGAATGCTAATTCCTTCATTTGGTTTCCCCAGGAGGTGTTTATTGCATAATGGTGTCTGTGAACCCAAGTTGCTTCTCTATTTCTACACTTAGCTGCAAAGAGTGAACACCGGGTCTGCCTTGCCAACATTGGGTGTGGACTTCGACATGTAAGACGTGCTTCAGACTTGGATATTATGGAATTAAATATCCAGATTGCTCTGATCAACTCAAGATCTCAAGGCTGGCACTCCCACGTTTGGCTGAGCCACTTCATGTTCATGGTCCAGCCTGATCATTAAGGTCATCTGGTCAGGGACACCTTTTAGAGGTGGTCAGAATAAGACTCAAAACGAGGGGCAATAAAGCTTTTGTGGTTGCAGCACCTAAATTGTGGTACAGGCTTCCACTAAACGTAAGATCTGCTCCCACGTTAGAACTTTTTCCATCTCTATTGAAGACCCATCTATTCGCTTTGGTTTTTGGCACAGATTGGGAGTTTTATCCCAACAGTTTCATTAATTGTATTGTGTATTATTAGTTTTATCGTTTTATATTCTCATTTATTTATTTGGTTTTATCATCTTTACTGTTTTATTGGTTCATTTTAGGGCTATTGTTGCACTATATTTATTCATCATTTATATTACTATGTATAATATATTGTATTTGATACTTGTTTTGTGAGGCACTTTGGTTTTAAATGTGCTATGTAAATAAAGCTGACTTGACTTGAAATAGCCAGGAGAGAATTTGATTTCCTTGAGGCAGCAAACTATTCTGTTTTTTCTTGACAAAACCAACAGCGTTCTTCATTCAGCCCACTGCTGACATTCCACGTGCAGATGACATCTGTGACTGCCCATAGCAACCAACCATAATGCCAGTTGAAGACAGTAACCCAGAGCCATCTCCGAAATTCCTTTGAGGACAGTGGAAACTTAGGTCTTCTGGAAAATGTTGGACAGATTACGAAAAGAATCAACTGGATTAGAAACCTGTTCCTGAGTAGCTTGGTCTGGAGATCTCTGAAATAATCTTGCTCCCAAATCTTTGGAGAACCCCCCCAATTTTTCTCCTCCACTGCTTTTTGTATTACTTTCTAATCCATGTGACACCTCTTCATTCACGGGGGCATCATTCTTCCTGCAAGCAATCTTTGCCAAAGCTGCGACTAGACCTAATCAACCACCTTCTTTCCCCACCATTCCATTCTAGTTCCTAGGGATTAATATTTAGTCCTACAGGGGCATTTTTCACATTTGAAACCAAGTTTTGAGTGGCTTTAATAAAACTGCCTTTAAAAACAGTGGGTGTGTTTTTACGCCATTCCAGCGGAAATAACACCTATTAATCCTAAAGCATCACAGAATTCTGCCATTGCAATAACACACAGACTTTAATCGGCTGCATCAAATAAAACAGCATGTTTTAATGTGATCATATTACTGAATTTGCCAGTAGCCTCAGAGATGGCGTCATTACAGTTTGGAAAACAGCCATAAAAGCTGTGCTCTAATGTGGGCTGTGGTACTGTGATGCTGTGGTGCTTTGAACATTGGAGCTCTGACTGTGGATTTAATGTGAATCAGGAACGTTTTGCACAAACTGCTGCAGCATGAGCCATGATGGATATATGACTTAAATTAGAATCATTTCAAACAAAAAGCCTTTAACTGTCAGAGGTTATCAGATATTTTGTTCAAAAACACTCATTCACTGACTGGAGCTGGTGAGCCCTCTGGGGAAAGATGATAGCTTTGTTTATTTGAAATCTGTTTAAGCTTTCGCTGTAAGGAAACACTGGTTATTTTGAGTAAACACCGGTTATTATGGCGGCTGGCTTGAGGGACAAGTAAATTACACTGTAATTGGACAGATGATACAGCTCGGCTCTTGGCTTTATATCTGTGTCACAGGTGGTTGAAAAAAAAAAACCTTCTGAACAGATATAGCTGTATATGCGGTCTACAAAATAAGATTTGGCAAATGATTGACGACATCTTGAAAGATATTTCCATGATGTTAGACTGTTTCACCATGTGCTTGCCTTGAGATAAAAACCATCAAAGTGTGTGTTTCTCTGAGGCATTAGTAGATATGGATGTGTGTGTGTGTGTTCTTGCATTTCAACCTAAGTTGGGGATTTTATCTGACTGAGTTACAATGTTTGCGGCCCAGTCATCCATCTGTTCCATGGCCTCTATGCAACTGTAATTGCATTAGTGCAGTGTTGATTTTTTTATTAGACACCTTTTCCCAAAGTCCCCAGGCTCATTTTCCTTTATTAGACCGAGTCTGGAACGACAATACCGAGCCTCTTGTCACAGAGTCCCCTCAGACGGAGCTCCATTCCAAAGTGAGCGGAGTGATAACTGAACCGAACCCATTGAGGGGATTTGGGAACGCTGCAGGCTGCTGTTGTGTCTGCTGCTGCCCAGTTCACATGAGAACGTTCCCGTCCAGCTGTAAAGAAGATTGTACTCTCGCATATGGAGGTGTTACACCATAATGCTTCATCGATTTTGTCTCAGTGTAAAGATGAAGATCAAACTCCGTCTTTAAAAAAAATCTAAAAGGTTTAGTTCGTTATGTCACCTTAAACCTACAAGCAACAGGGAGTTTTTTTGTTAAGGATTCAAGCATTTCATATTTGTATTTTTTTTAAGGCAGCAATGTATCAAATTAAAATGGCCTATGAAAACAGTTGCCCATGGCGATGAACCTATAGAGAATTATCACAGCATAGTTGCTCCAAGTTAAAACATCTTTGTTGTGATTGTTCTTTCTCTTCACTTTATCATGGTGACATTTTCTGTCTAGAAAAGGCAGCAGATAACTGTGAAAAAAACAAAACAAACACCCCCCCACCGAAAAAGAAAAAAAAAAGACAGTGAGCCAGGACACAGTCAGTCAGTGACTGATTATAGGGGTGAATCCGCCATTATTGAAGTTTGGTATTTGACCTATGACTCACTTTTCTCGTGTTGTTATTGGTTGTTTTGATGAAACATCTCTTTATGATTATGTCAGGCATGAAAACCAAAGTTACATTGACTTACTTTGACTTACTTTAAATAACTAAGCAAGCTCTAAGCAATGATCAGATCAGTGAAATGTGGTTGAAAGTTTTGGAAAGAGAATTCAGTTTAGATTCTTAGTCTTTTCTCATAGATGTTAACTTATAATTACTTTATGAGCCTCTGAAATGTTGCTCAGTAAGACAAGGAGACCTTTTGGATCTTATTTGCTTATTCTATTGTGATATTTCCATCACTTCTTATGTCATACTTTTTTACGAGCTGTTAAATAGCCTATAAAATGTTTTATAATTTGTCAGCCCTCCCCATTCATTTTTGTTTGGAGAATGCTGCTAATGGCTGTTCCCACTTCTGCTTTGATATTTGTTCATAGGTCTCCAGCTCACCTTTTTTCTCATCCACCTGCATGACAACCCAGATATAGATGTTTACTGCCACCGCTCAGATGACTGACACTCAAGCTTTCACCTCAGCTCTGTGTACCCTGGTGTTTGCCCGCAGTGTCACTCACTAATCTTTGTGATTTCTTTGAAAGATGTGTCCAGGGCGTCAGCTGGTTCCACTTTATTTTCTGTGCCACCACGCCAGCTGGTGTGGAGTCTCAAAGAGAACAAATGACAGCAGATCCCTGACAGAGATGTCAGGCACTAGAGTTTGCTTCTTGGTGGAATAAGACACCACAGCAGCACCGGCCTTCAATACCTGTGTGGAGCGCTGGTGACTTCAGACCTAAGGAGATGTTGATTTGGTCAGTCCTAATTTAATTGACATTATTATATATTAAATATTCTTCATGAAATTTGCATCCAATCTCATTATGAAGTCCCATTTATGGATAGTGGGTGTTTATATCAAAAGATGAAAACAACTACTTTATGGGATTGAAATAACATGTATCACAGAACGCTACCATGTGAATCATGGACTTTAATGATTACAGGACTCTCTTATTGTTCTTCTTATGCACTGTTTTTTACTTGACAGATACAATAATGTGACTGAAGATATCAGGAGAGCCCTTTTCATGTCAAAATTTAGAAGGCCACAGAAACAGTTAACTAAACAGTATCTTCTTTCAAGCGTTTTTATGATTAGAAATCAGTGACCTCTTCGGGGTCAGTCCGAGAGCATGAGGGTCCTGTACAGTATCTTAGCTGTCCCAAAGTTGGGGAAAAGCTAAAACACAGTGCTCTTCTTCAGTGGTGTTTCTGGAATCTGTAGGAATGACTCTCCCGGTTTGAGGGTCACAGTCCTGAGCGCGCCAGTTACCACTAGCATCATTGGTGGCTTCACTTTCCAGAGCTAGTCTGCTTCCCCCCTTTGTTACATCTGGTATTTTCTATCTTCCCGAGTTGTCTTCTTCTCTTGCTGTTGCTAGGGATTGTTTTATCTATGATTACTGCTTTGTTTCTGAACTTTATTGACCTCTGCAATGTCAGACTGTTTAGCCATCACCTCTTTATTAGTCTGAATCTGATCTCTGCTCTTTTATTAGCTACCACTCTTGGAGATACCTGCTCTTTAGATTATAGACTTGAAGTTAGTTTAGGTATTTGACACACATATAATGAGATACCCCAGCACAAGTATCTGATTACTGGCAGTACTGGCCGTCAGTCCTCTGTAGTCTCCAGCAAACGTTCTTTTAAAAAGCAACTGGTGCTCAGGCGTTACTTCCAGTTCTCTTCTGGGACTCATTCCTTGGACACTATGACATCTTATAAAAGCGTCCCTGTTTTGCAAAAGCAGATTAATACTAGCTACATATATGGGCCTTGTTCGGGGGCCCACAGTGGTTCACCTCTGTTGCCAGCTCAGGGACTTGAACCTGGATTCTTCAGCCCCAAGCCCACCTCTGTAACCACCCCACTAATAGTCTGTACATGGATAGAGTTGCTCAAAAAGGCGGCCTTTCCATCCAGCTGTCAGTCAGTCCCTCATGGTCAGGACAGTTTACCACTCTGAGTGGATCCAATCTAAGAGTCGCTGGTTCATATCTGCTTCTACGTTCACATATTGCAGTTCATTTCTTCAGCCAGGCATTCACATCATATCAGTGCCTGCTGCTGTTCATTTATAGATCCATGAGACTTTGTCTTGAATGTTTACCATTGTGAGGGTAGCTGATTGTTCCAGGAGATTGCTGCAGCCAGCGCTCAGATCCACTCGCCACAGAGCACTGGTGCTATGTGATGCCCTTTTCTCCCAAATGTCTTTCCATTTCCAAATGTCCATTCAGTCGCAGCCTTGGGAGAGTCTATTCCTATTATCCTGCCAGTGAGAGCACTCTTTGGATGGTTCAGTGGAGTACATCCTGTTTATTCTAGTGGTTTCTGCTTAAGTCAAAGGAATTGTTTGACATTTTTGAAAATAGACTTACTTCAGCCAGAGTATTATAGCTTGTTCCCAGTCCACTGCCAGTCACTCTCAGTTTTGCTCCTACACTAATAAACTAAACTAAAACACTTATAGTTTCTTTGACCTTGTTGAATTATATAGAGCAAGCTTGAAGATGTATCTTAACCTCTGGAGCATTATATTGTTCCAAAAGCATCTTTAATTCAGGCTCTCCAGTTTCTCCAGAGAATGAGACTGAAATTTGTGGCTTTAGAGAAACCCTGGGTGTCAATAAAGCTCTATGGGTGTAAAGGGTAAACCAAATATCAGGTTTTAAAAATGAACCACTTTTCAGAAAATGTGTCTGTGACGTTATTCAAACACCAACTTCTCTCCAAACAAGTGATTCCTGCCATGACAGACAGTTGAACATCCAAGCGCTCACTGAAGTTGGCTATTTTACATTTAAAATCTGAAATCGTTTAAGAACAGCATGGATTTTAGGTCCACTGTGCTAAGTATTTTATTATTCCCATTTTAATCTGCCAACATGAGCATAAATCCAGGTCAATGACAGATGCTCCTTCATTTTACTAGCTTGCTTTGCCATTTTCCAAAGATTTGTTTTATTCGTTTTTTTCTTCCTTTACACACTGAAATCAGCAAATTATTAGAAAAAAGAGCAAGAAGCTGATGAAAAATGTGAAGGAGATTTTATGCCAAGAAGTATCGAATGAATGAAATTAACCTAAAGAAATGTGTGGGTGTCTGCTCTAACCGCTGTTCATTTCTCTTCATCTTTTTTTAATCTTCCTACTTTCTTTCCATCCAGTAATTGCAGCGTTGCCCTTTTCTACCTCTGTTCGTCTCTGCAGCTTCTTCTTTGTTCGCCCCTCAATCCACCTCATTCCCATTTTAATTGTCCTTTCCTGTCCCGGCCTTCCTTTTGTTGTTTTTGCTTTCTTTATTATTTTCAGCTGTATTTCTTTGTTCATCCTTTCATCTCCTAGACCCTCCTCTTCTCACACTGCACTGTGATGCTTGTCATTTTTCTCTACTTCCTCCTCTTGACAGTATTCTTCTCTGTCATTTATGCCCCACCAGCTTCTCTAACTCCACCCTTTTCTTTTGCTTTTTGACCCCCTTAAAAAAACATTCATGACACTGAAATGTGCATTTAACCACTAGTACGTCTAGGTCATTTTGTTCCATTATAATAATTACCGTAAACAAGCAAGACTATTATCGAGAGATTTGTATCTCTGACCAACCTCCGTAAGGTGTTTTGCATCACACGATATCGACTGAGGCCTGGCATCAAACGTGCAGGACTGTTTCACCAGATGATTTTTTAGTCTAAATTGAAGCTCAGGATTGGGGCTCTGGTGGTAGCAGGAAGGAAAGAATGGCAGAGAAAATTGCCCTCATCCTGTTTATAATATGAACATGTTCTACTTGAAAGTGGGAAGTGAGTAATCTCTGACTTTGTTGTATTTGGAACAAATGTAATACAGTTCCTATTCAAACTGTGATTCAATTATGTTTTGCATTGAGATTCTGAAAATTGAGTAAAAATTAAGAAAAGGTTATTTTCAGCAGTTTAAATTCATATGTTTGATAATCCATTGTCAATTAAGTGTTTTCATTTTGTTTACACACTGCAAAAATTCATTTCTAAGAATGTAAAAAAAGCCTTTTATTAAGATAATTGGAAGACTATTTTAAACTATTTTGCCAGTTATGAGAATTTGAATCTAGAAAGTTTTTCTTACCCCATTGGCAGAGGTTTTTCTCTTAAAGTAAGACAATTTTGACTAAATTTTGTAATATTAGGTTTATTTCTAGAGGGGTTGATTTTTTGCAGCAAAAGTTGAGGCATGAATTCAGCATTTTTGTCTTAACACATTGCTTTGGACTGATTCTGTTTTGTGGGATATGGCAAATCAGTGAAAGGATTGCTTTTTTTTCAGATCATCTTATCCTGAAACTTTACACATTAAGTACTCCAGATGAGGTTCAACATGTTCCCGCTAGGATTTGGATTAAAAGAGATCCACCTTCATTCCACTAAATACTTTTTACTCTGACTTTAAACTTCAAAATACTTTACAATACCATTAATCCCATTTTATGGTATACCCCTCGGGATGTTTTTCTTTTACTTCTCTAATAAGATTGAAGTGTTTCCTCTGTTCCTCAGAAATATTTTATAGCACTGCGAAGTTTGAGGATTTTGGCTATAAATAGCTTGTACTTGAATCATGCCTTCACTTCCATAAATTTCTCCATATGATGCCATTACTGTCGCCACTACTGGCTTTAATGTTGTCAGTCCCTTTACTGGCTGTACAGCTGTTATCACCCTCATACAGGAGGAGCGAATCAGTGCTCCTCCTAGCGACTGCTGCCTTCCTTCTGTATCATGAGGACACACCGAGTATTTCATCTTTAATGTGCTAAGAAGTTTGCATTCTGAGATTTCTTGGATCTTACTTCAGGTGCAGGACTTTCACCCAGCACTTTTGGGGTTTGTGTTTTGTACAGATGGTTAATTTCTCAGTATAATAATAAAAAAAAGATGTTTTAGTTTGTGTTCTAAGACAAGTCTGGAGGTATAGAGTCAGATGTTTTGTTGAGACTATGTATGCGCTTACTCATGAAAACACAAAATATCACCTATGTAGCCACAAATATCTGCAGATATTTTATGCAATTAATAATAAACTCATGACTGGTATTTAAGATGATAAAATTTGAAGCTGATATTATTGCAAAATGTGTGGAAAGAAATTACTTGCAGCCCATGTGAAAGTAACAGGGAGGAGGGTGTACTTGACTTTAAATTGCAGCACTGAAACACCGTGGAGAGGCTGGAAATTATGTTCCCTCTCCATAAACCAGTGTTGATATCATGTTAAATGTTCCCATCTGAACTTTCCTCCATTACTCTTTGATCTCTACATGTAAAACTCGCCTGACTCTGCACCAATTTGCCAAAACTGCACAGCCATTCTTTCTCTCTGGCATTGTTACACTGATCTACCTATTTGTCTGTGTGTGGATGTGATTATTTGCTTCGTGTAGGTGTAAGAGCAGGGGGTGAGGTCTAAGGCCAGTGAGGGCATGGAGCCCCAGGCTGCTGAGGAGAGGATGGACACTGACTTGTAAATTTGTTTTCATCCACACATACAAGCTCCAGGAAAGAAGTAAAAAATCTAAGGACATTTTTTTTTCCTCTGCACATCCTGAACTGACACAGTTACATATGCATAAATAAGAGAAAGGGACTCCGTGCGTGGAGAAAGGGGGAAAATAATATTTTCTATCTTTTTGTCTTTATTTTGTCCATTTTTATTAAGCCACATTAGGACATTTTAACTGCTGTACCACTCTAAATCCATCATTTGTCCTTTTTCTTTTGGGTGAATAATTAGATGGACTTTATGATGGATAATATCTTGTGCAGTCCATAAAGTGACCGTAATGCTACAGAAAGACCATAAAGCGGTGGGTGCAGAGTGAGATTCTCCCTGCAATAACAGACGGCTATTATAAAATAGTACAGAGCCATTTTGTCTCGATAAGAGACACGCTTTGTCCAGGCTTTTAAGCCTCTAAAAAGTGGAATACGCTTTGCCGGCCTTGGATGAGAGAACTCACCCTTGGTCGTGTCAATTTGTCAGTTTAAGCCTTTACTCTGTTTTTTTTTTGTCCCTTTATAGTCATTCATTTAATGGGAAATTACTTCTTGTAACTCTCTCTTGCTCTCTGTGTTCCTTTGCAGGGAGATGAAGTACTGACCGTCATTAAAACGAAGGCTCAGTGGCCGGCATGGCAGCCGCTCAACCTGTAAGTATCCCACAGTGTCAGTTTGACTTAAGAGAAACGACACCTTGGAAGGAGATGAAACAAAAACATTTAAGTCAAAGTAGTTAAAAACTTTTTTGTATGTGTTAGGTCCAAATTGTAATAGCTGTGAACTAATAGTTTCTCACTTTAAAGGATATGTGTGTATCTCTTTCACATCTGTTTGCTTTTTACCAGCTTCATAGGACATGGTAGAAGAGGGTAGGAAATCATGATAGGACTTTAAGACAGACCTTTTGTCCAGTGAGGTGGTCATTTTGTCAGCCCAGGTTGCTATGATCTAACGCGTAAAGCTGCTCCTGTTGTCTGTGAAGTCCGTCGGCATTCTCTGCGCGATGCTGCAGGTGGTAACTTGTTCACATTCAGTCAGAGTCTCAGGCAGGCATTCTGGGTTTCCAAGAGGAGTCCGGGTAGACGACACAGTCATGGAGAGAGGAGAAAAAGGGTTAGCTGGCTCCGGTAGGATGTAAGAGGAAATATCAAGAGCATCTTTGAGGTGTTGTGAAGATGAGATGAGTTCAAGTTTTCTGGAAATTGTAAGAGGACAGGTGAAGCTTTTAAGATTAGAACACAAACATTAAAAGTTCAGGCCCTGTGGTACACTGGTGACCTGTACACTGACTTTTACCTGGTCAGAGCTTGGATATACTACGGCAGACCCTCGTGACACTGAAAGGCAGTGAAGAACGTCCTCAGATGCCACTAATGTTTTAGATGTTTCCTTACTCAGACACACCTGATTGGATCACCATCAGCCTGTCTACACAAGTCTGTCAACAGTCCTCTAATGTGAGACGGGTGTGTTAGAGTAGAGCAACATCTAAGACATGCACGTCAGGGGGTCCTCAAGACCAGGGCTGAAGATCACTGGTATAGACAATGGATGGCTGCAGTAAGATTTTAGATTATGCTTCACAAGTAAACAGATTTGCCCCTGGGATCCTCTTGTGGCCTCTATAAATACTGCAGTGTGTTTGTGAAAAGCAGTTCAAGTGATAGCTTCCTTTGCAGATCAAAAGGGGTTTGTTAACTTGAGGCATCTTGTTTTCAACCCAACTGAGAATTATAAAGGTTATTGCTAGAAAAAGTTTGTCTAGCTTTTTTTTTTAATTCTCTATTCGAAAAGGTGCTTGATTCTTCCCTCAAGATTATTAAAAACCATCTGTAAAACATAATAATAAGGCCTCTTTTTTTTCTTTGTTGCTTTTATATTTAGACTTTTCCTTGAATGATAGTTATGTAATCTCCCTTATGACCAATGATAAATTCTTAATAAGCAAGATGGGAACTTAAAAGTTTGGCAAAAGTTTCAGTTGTTGCACAATCAATAAAATCTTTAATTAAAATCCAGATGTGTGAATATTAATCAGCATTATTTTATGATGGCTTCCTTTATATGGCTCTGAAGAACCAGGCTCACTTGTCTGAATAGAGGCGCCCTCCAGCAACTTGTGTACTCTCTGAAAGTAGTTCAAGAGCAATTAGAAACTTATTACAATTCTTGCCCTCAGGACTGCACAAATGTGCTCACACAAATAATGCACTGTATCTTTCACCAAACATCTGTTTAATTACCCCTCCTAGCACTGTCACTCATTTGGGATATATTGTGACACTATTATATTTACTAATGAGGACATTCACAAAGATGCGTTTGCACTCACAAAGGCACACACTGCTGGCAAGTATAAAACATGAAATCAGTTTTCAGTTTTATATTTGTGCGGTTGTCAAATCATTCTGAAATAGCCAAGTATTGGTTAAGGTGTGACGATTAAGTGACAAAGACAGGTTTTTTTTTGTTTTTTTTTTAAATATATAAAGAAACTCATTATTGTTGTCAGGATATCTAATTAGAGTCACAGTGTTTCAGATATGTAAAGAGAATATGATATGATGAGCAATTTTCTGCAACTGATTAGATTTTTCAGACTTTTAATTATTCAACAATGAGAAGTGAGACTTGAGTCGAAGGTCATGACATCACACTTGAGCATTAGGCAGGTAATTAACTCAAATTTCTACAAGAGCCTCGCTTTCTCACGGTATTAAGGTTTATTGTTTGTTTTTTTTTTCACCACTTCAACCAGGCGAGCAGCTCCGTCAGCAGAGTTTTCTGTGGATCGGACCCGTCACCTCATGTCCTTCCTCACCATGCTTGGGCCCAGCCCGGACTGGAACGTTGGGCTGTCCGGAGAGGATCTGTGTACTAAGGACTGTGGCTGGGTTCAGAAACTGGTGACAGATCTCATACCGTGGGATGCAGGCACAGACAGCGGTGTCACATATGAGGTAGAGTCTTAAACTACGTTACTATTTAATTTTCTTCGTAAGAGTGTTAGATCACTCACAGGTGAAACTCCTGGTTCCCACTGGGATTGGAGGATCCGGCTGGGTCACTTTCAAGCACTGCTTTTACAGTTTGACTTTTGAGATTACAAGTTTTCCCAGATTCTTTTGAGGTCACAACAAAATCACAATGGAATCTGCTCACTTAAAGGCTAATTTTTCATTCTATCTTGTTCTTTCTTCTGTTATTGCGATGAAAAAGGATGGGTGGTGTCAGATAAAATGGATTTTTGGCTTCTAAAACTCTCCTCTTGTGTGGTTGAAATCTCCTCTGAGACCTTCTGGTTTGTTTACCTGCTGCCTCCAATGATTCATTTAATGTCAATGTGCAACTCAGAGCCTTCCTGTGGAGTTTTATTTTGAAAATCCACCAGATTTTCTAAAGTAATCTTGTGTTCTGCCAGCTCAGTGTACAGCTGATGCCATTCGATTGCTGCTAAGTGCGTAAATAGACTCAGCACATATCTTTAGTCGAATGGAGTGGGTGACCGCTTCTGAAATGTGCCGCTGTGATTGGTGGAACCACTTTTCTTTATTCCGATGGCCTCACAACAGCTGGCATCAAACAATATCCAGCAAACTCACTGAAGAAGAGTCACTAAAATTCACACAGTCTACACCAACTGCCATCATAAATCATTATAGAAATAAGGCAAAATGAGCTAAAAGAAGAATACAGGGATTTAACCTAAAATAACTTCATTACTGCAATTACAACTCTAATTTTAAAGCAGCACAAAGGAACCTTTTTCATATCAGTTTCAGTTTTATTTGAAGGAACATTTGCAGGGTCTACTGTCCCTAAAAACATCCCCCATCTCGGCCACCTCCTGCAGGAATCTCTTGCTTTACGGTAATTTACCACAAGCCAACAAAAATGAAACTAGCTCACAGAGATAGCATGGGTGTCATGGCTGAGTTGGCAAAGAGAAAGTCAAGCAGAAGAGAAAATGAGAAACCGACTGCTAAAAATGACAAAAGTTTGTTTGTGCTGCTTAAACTGTTAGACTTTTAAACAAAATCCCTGCATGTCGAATGCCAGAAATGTGTATTTGTAGTTAGCTAATTTGTGAAAACACATTTACAATTGGATACCAGTTAAAAATATAGTTTAGTTTTAGTCTAAAAAGTCAAAAATGTCACTTCTTGTCCTTGGACTCTTGGATTATTTATAATTTGAATCTTCACTGACTCTGGTTTTATAACTACTCTGATCAAAATATTGTTCTGAAATCCAAATTTGTGACGTTGTCACAACATTGTAGGACTGAGTGACAGTTAAGCAATCCAGCAGGGGTCAATGAATGTTTTTGTTGTTGTTTTTTTTCCTGCATATATTTCAATGGTTAGTACCATGATTTTGTAAAACGTGGCCCCTTGACATTGACCCCTGCTAAGCTTTGGCAGGGGTCTAAAGAAAGCATAGACAGATAGATTCAATCTGAATGAATGTAATTAAAATGAGCTAGTATATTAATTTGTATGAGCTAAGATAAAAAAGCTAGATTGTTTTAACTGAGGGAAGGCAGGAGTGATGCAAACAACTACCAAGCTTGTTCATTTCTCCCGCTCATCCGTTTTTAGAGGAAAAACTTTGGGGCTGTCTGTGGTGCTGCACGATGGTGTTGATTAGAACTCCCATTTCTAGGAGGAGGACCTGCAGTTTGTTCTGTATTTCTGGAGATAATTATGTCATTTTTCGATATACACTCAAGATCCCTCCATGCATCCATCCATTCATCTCCTGTAGCTCTGTAGCTGCTTGTTTCCTCCGGTTCAGGGGTGCCAGGAGCTGGACCTTATCTCAGCAGGCATCGGCTGAGAGGTGGACATGGTGGACAGCTGCCATCAGGAATAATGCTGGTGGTATTCGATGGGTACTATCTGGCATGAGATGGCATCAGCTGAATGGGATTAGAAAATTACTAATTTTACGTTGAATAGAAAATTCAAACAGTGTCTCATTCACAACACTGTGGTGGAATTTCCACTGGCACCTTACGTTAAATGTGGACCACAAATATAAATGTGCTCATGATGATAATATCCTCATCTGTGATAAGGGAAAATTGGTTAAAAATCTTTTTAATGTGTCAAATTTGACCGGGTGTGATAGTTAGCACCGCCGATATTGCGTTTGAGGTTTGTATGTTGTCCTCACACCTTTTTCAGGTACTCTGTCCTTCTCCCATCATCCAAAAACATTCATCGATAACTCTAAACTGACCACAGGAGTGAGTGTGAGCATGAACGGTCGATAACAAGCACATAAACTATACGCTCATTGCCTCAATACCCTGATCTAACTCTATTTTTATTCTAATTTGAAAGAAGATTTACAAAATGTCAACTAAGACTGTGTTAAAGAACACTTGAAACTAAGATTGAGACTTCTATTGTTTCTTCATCCTTGTGGTTAAGGGTGCTCATCCATATTCACTCACTGTTTGGGGACTAGAGCAATTTATTTATAGTTTACACACTCATGAATAAGCAAAGAGCTTATCCTGGAGAGGAGGGATGGTAAATACAAGGAAAAAAAATGAAAAAAAAAACTCTTTCAATTGAAACTATGCTACTGTCGAAACACGGCATGTTTTTGACTTCCTTAGATTTGATAAAAGCCTCGTAAACCATTTAATATAAACCATTTGACACAGTATAAAAACCTCGCTCACTGACACTGACTCTCACTATGTTAGGTACTTATCCTGAGGGACTTTTTGAAATTCAAATATAGATCAAAATATTTGTTTTCACTTGTGTGAGATGATTAATTGTGAAACTTCTATCCTACAGTTTTTACGAATGAAAATAGACGTGAAGATTTTTATAGAATGTGAATGTTAAAGTAATATCTAACTCTGTATTCCTAAAATGTACTGTTTTTTGATCCTAAAAGACCTTATTCTGTGAGATGATTATATACCATTTTATTCAGGAGATTATTATGCACAGTTTTTAGGGTTTTGCAATAAGGTAATTCATGCATTTTTACAGCACGTCAGAATTTCTTTTGACTTCTATTCAGCGACAGAGACATGGAGAAAAAGTAGATTTTGAAAGAAAGAGGTAGAGTAACTTTATCAATGGCGTTAATAACTTTATCATGCATAATAAAAAAGGGTCCGACATTAACAGCTTCCTCGTGGTGGTTCTCCATGACCACGATGAGCATGTTTTCAGCGCTCAGACATTGATGCAAGGTGCTGAGTCATTCATTGGCTGCTTGATGGCAGCTATGTCCCGCCTCCCCACCGCACACTGATGCTCTGCTGATTTGACACTAGTTTCAGGATTTTAACCTCAAAAAGAAAACTGAACAACTAAGAAAGACAGTTTGGCAACGAAGATGGTTTTAGAAGTGATACTGAGAAAAGAAAAGTGTAGCCAAGAACCATGATTGCACTGTCGGGTCAGAGATACTGATTTCTTGGTTACAGATCCAGAGTTTTGGTTTTCAGATTTTGGGTTTTGATTCATACAGTTAATGTTGAATTGACATCATAGTAGTATTTCAAACACTTTCTCACTAATAACATGAAACCTAAAGCTTTCATAGGTTTATTGTCTTCAACAAGTATTAAACATCTTTTAAAGCTAAAACTTTGTGCAGTAAATCTAAATATGTTTTTTAATTACTTGTTAAAACTAGTATTTAACAAGAAAGAGAATCATTTGGATGCAAATATTTCTCTGATGCAGATGCTTCTTTTTAGTTGTCTGCATACATTTATTCAAAAACTTAAAAATGTCAAAGACAATGACACCTAGAGAACAAAAAGGGTTCTTTATGCATCTCTTTTCTGTGTACATTAACATACACCTGGAAACACTGCAATGAATCTCTTGTTAAAGGAGAATTTATGTTGGTGTAAATTATGCAAATAGGGATCAAACCAGAGGCTGCAGACAAGCTGGTTTATGAGAAACTAAATTGGTATATTTACATGACACTAGAAAGCAACAGAAGAATGATTGTTTTTGCTTAGCTACATCCTGAATTTTAAAATATATCTGAACTTGTTAATCTTAATGAAATTATACTGTAATTTCACGAATAGAACCAAATCTGGTCTGGAGTCAGTTTTTTCCTGCGTGTGGAGTGTACAGTAGGTCTAGCGGTACTGGGGGAAAGATTATTATTGTTATCTTTTTTTTATTTTATTTTATTTTTTATTGATTTTGCCTTAACCACCACAGCTGATTTGAAGTAAAACAAGATGATTAAAGCGTAGAATTCCAGCTTTAATTTAAGCGGTTTGACAAAATTATTGTGTTCATTATTTTGAAATATTTTCTGTAAAGTGCATTTTAGGTGTTTCAGAGGTGTTTAGACTAAGTGACATAATTGTTAAAATAACTTCAATATTTAATACTTGGTTGAAAGTCCAAGAAAACAGTCATGACTGCCTTTAGTCTAGATGACATCACACAAATTTGAGTTTCCTTTCTTGAGACTGATTGCCAGGATTTAGCTGCATCTACCTTCAGTTGCTGCTGTTTTGACTTACTGAAAAACATGTTTTGTTGAGAGGAGAAAAGACAGCTGACTTGGCCACCGAAGAATAATCAATTTATTGGCCTTGAAAAAGTCTCAATTTGTATGGTCTCAGTAAGCTCAGGGTCATTATCCATCTGCACTGTGTGCTATCCTGACAGTTTTGTAGCATTTGGCTGAATGTGAGCAGAGAATAATTCACGTTATAATTCATGATTCATCTTGCTACTTGCTATAGTCACATTATCAATAAACATCAGTGGGCCTGTTCCACTGGCAGCCACACATGCCCACACCATAACACTGCCTCTACTGTGTTTAACACATGATCAGGTATTCCTTTGATTATCAACTTTCCTTCTCCATTCTTTTCTCTTCCCATCATATTGAACCAATTTCATTTTGGTCTCACCTGTCCAAAGAATCTGATGACACAATGTCAGAGGCCTTTTTCCATGTTTTTTTTTTTAACTTTATTTTATTTCTAAAATCTAAACTGGTTTTCCTGTTCTTCAATGTCATCGTGGGTTTGTAAACGTCCTATATTTACATCCATGAAGAAGTCCATTTTTTGCAGATTTTGACAATAATACGTCTCCCTTCTTTATTGTATTTATGACTGATTGATGTTGAGGAGGAATTTTTTATAAACAAGGAAAAGATCATGTCATTATCCACCTCAGTTTTCTGCTATAGTCTTCCAGGTCTTTTGATGTTTATGAGCTCTCCAGTTTTTGATTTTTTTTTTTTTTTACCATATATTTTTAGGAACTGTTGATTTGTCCACACCAAAGGTTTTTTTTTTTTTTTGTATTTCTCTTAGATTTGTGTTGATGTTTTTCAGCCTAATGCACTGAGATGCCATTAGACTTCATATTAGTAGCTCCAGTCAAACAGCTGCCAAATGCCAACTTGATAGCTGACACCAACCCTAGACCTTTTCACAGAGTAGAGTGTCCTTGAGTTCCAGGTTAACAACTGAATCTTGACCTGATGTGATGGCTCGCTGTGTTTATAGAGTTGGGGTTTTTTTTCCACCTACACCTCAAGGATAAGCAGGAGCTTTGGAGTCAGGAACAGTTCCTGCAGTGATCCCTTGCTAAAACACATAACACTGCATTCCAGATATTACCGCTGTGTCTTCCTAAGCTCTCCGTGCTCATCTGTTTCAGTTGTCAGGGATGTCACATCCCCCATATTGATCAGGAGAACAAAGGATTTCAACTTCCTCCACCTTTTTCTGCATGTCAATCCTTCTCTACATGTATGACATCTGTCTCTCTATTTAAACTGGAATAAAAAGTTAAATGCTTAAAACTGGCTGCATGGTGTAACTAATGATCAGAGCTGGCGTCTTCTATCAGTGGTGACTTGCAGCAACTGCTCAGCATTTACTGAAGTTATGATGCTAAAGAGCGTTGTCACAATTAATTATGGTGGAAAAAACAAATCCATCATTGTAGGTGACAAACCAAGCTCTAAATGTGGCGAACAAAGTAAGACATTTGGGCCACATCATCAATCAGGATTTATGGGACTTTGTTCTGTGTAGTATTGCAAATGCCAGTTCACTTGTGGTGGAGCTGCTGTAAAGCAAAAGTTCAAAATCATTTAAGGTGACATTTAATTATATAGTCAGACTTCCTCCCAAACTCTTCAAGCAGGCATATTTGTGAGGAAGCTTCCACCTTTGTTCTTCAGAGCAATGTAACGTCTATATCTGCACCTGCAGGAAGGGGCACAAGACATTCACCTTGTGTGTGATTACTTCAAAGGAAATGCAGAGCGTGTTCAACTGTGTACTTATGAAATGCAGCTGAAGTCATGTTGTTTTATCAGTCTGTGTTGCCACAGGTGTACTTGTCTGAAATCTCTGTTTAATCTACGATATTTCCATAGTTTAAGTGACTTTTTTTTGTTTTTTTTTTTTGGTCTCTTTCAGTCACCAAACAAGCCCACCATTCCCCAGGAGAAAATCCGACCCTTGACCAGTTTAGACCACCTTCAAAGCCCCTTCTACGATCCAGAAGGGGGGGCAATCACCCCTGTGGCCAGAGTAGTGGTGGAGCGTATTGCTAGAAAGGTAAAAGATTGCATGCATGATTTGTAAATATTGGTGCATCCTTTAAGTATGTACATCGTGAATTATTCAGCATTGCATTCTGGTACAGTTATATGAAAACAAAAGCAAAGTTGCCATCTTATGGGGACATAATAATAATAAAAAAAGAACTTCTCCATAGATTAATACAGCCTCAGCTGAACAATGGCAACCCACTGCATCACATTCAATATCAGGTTTTATTTATTTTAATAAAACCTAAGTGAACTGAAAATGATCTGAATTTTAGGACAGATTTGAAATCAGGGTGAGATGATGCAACAGACTAGCATAATCTAACCCTCTCCCCAGCATTGCAACATTTTAAAAATGACAGAGCTAAATGCATTTAACCTCAAACGAAACAACCAAGCTGTCTTGTTGTGTGTATGACAGCCACATATCCTCTTCACACAAGTACATCTTCCCTGATGCCAGGAAAGCCAAAAGTTGGATTATTTAACCAGTGAAACTGCTAACAGCAAATGGAAGAAGAAGATATGGTTTAACTTTGTTTGCAGAGCACATTTGAAAAACAGCAACACTGAACTTAGAGGACTACACACCCACAAGGAGAAGCAAAATTAGTGAAGTCACATTAGTCGGTGGATGCTAAGTGAGTGGATTTGTGAGAAACTGCAGTGATACAAGAGGATTACCTGTAAAACCCAACTCATTTTTCATCTGATCATTATATAAGCTTACATCAGAGACAGCTGGGATTAACAGACACACGGCGGCCATAGTTTATCACAGCCGTATTGACACCTGCTGGCGTGCTGCATTGACTGAGACCTCAGATTCATTGAGACATGACGTACCCACAGATGGACTGTAGGTTGCATATTTATTAATGTTTCTAACTTAGTCCACGGCTGGAAGGTGACCAAAATATTTATCATCTGCTGTGTTTCTTTTTGGGTTCACACACTAGAAGACCTTTTTGGATGAAATGAATTCCACTTTGCTCATTCTGTTACTATGGTTCATTAAAGCTGAGTAGAATCAGAATACATCTTTATTTTTGCTTTATTCTTACTTTAGACTTGTAGAATGGAAAAAGCAATATATTAACATGAATCAGTAATTAATATTTTCTGATAATGTTTTCTCTTTTTCTCAAGAGTGCAAACATAAACGACTCGCTGTCATTCACTCTCTATGGACCACAATAAATCATTTCCTATGGAATTCCCTTCTGATCCCTGGAGATGCTCCACACTCCCAGAATTTTCTCCAAAAACCAAAATCCAATGCATTTCTTTTGTTTGTTTGTTTTTTGTATTTCATTCCTAAGCCATGCTCTGTCAAACCCCCAAAGCTCAAGATGAGCTATGCTGTATGCACAGTCAAGTGCAGCAAGAAGTGAGCGTGTATTTATTTAGAGACCCATTAAAAACAATGTTTGTGAAGCAGGTGACAGCCTGACAGAAATAATTTCTACTGAACTGGAAAGAACTATTCTGAAATGCTTTTGTTTTAAGGTCGCTTTTTCTATTAGGTTTTTGCCCTTTTTCTGTTTTGTGAGCCCAACTTTTCTTATCTCCACAGGGAGAGCAGTGTAACGTTGTGCCGGACACCATAGATGACATCGTGGCTGATATTGGACAGGAGGAGAAGGAGGAAGGTACAGTAGATACACACACACACACACACACACACACTCTTTCTCTCTCTCTCTCTCCTCATTACAGTCAACCAGGTAAAGAGCCAAACTCAATAAAAAGTCTAACTTTTAAAAAAGACCAGTGAACTGATTATTCAAAGCTTGTCGTGAGGTGTAGTCTTTCATGTTTATTGAACCTAACTGTCCCTTCAGATCATTGCATATACAAGACTTTAATGACTCAGATGTGTAGCTGACAGCCTGAGCAGGCTCTGCTGGGACTAGGTGTCTTATTATGCACCAGGAGACGCAGTAGCTCATCACAGATGTGGTATCAGGTGAAACTCAGTTAGAAGGTCAAACGGTCCAATTACACATCTGGCAGTGCTTTGGGTGCACCCCGCTGTGGAGTTGGACGCCCTGCTGTTGCAAAGCAGCGCAAGTGTGCCTGAAGTAAGCCCCCTTCTGATCAAATATACTTGATATTCTGTCTGCAGCACAGACGCCGTGACTCTGGACACTAATTTTACTGCAGCTCTGCATATCAATCATGTTCTGGCTGTTACCTGAAAGTGATGAGCAGCATTTTTGATGTTGTTGATTTTGATGTAAAGCGACTGATTACATGTAATCACAAAGGACACAAAAGTTTGGAAAGTGTCTCAACTTTTGCCCTGAAGTGTACATTAATGAACTTTTTGCATAGTTGTGTGTAAGACTTGGGACTTAAGACACCTTCATGCTACATGCTTTTAAGACAGATCTGCAAGTCACCAAAGTCAGCTACAAGAAAAAAAAAAAAAAAAAACTCAATCTGAAACATATCAGCGTACAATTACTGCTCTCAAGTCAAGTACTTAATTGTTGTGTTTGAACTATACAAAGATACTGGTCACAGATGTGTACAGACAGATATCTAGCATTTTAAATATCTGGAGCAGTCAGTAACTCAACATCCAGGCCAATGAGAGATCAAGCTTGTGGATGAAGAGAAACCTGCAAATCAAGGGGAAGACGCTGTAAACCACTGACCGAAGAGATGACAACAACAACCCCCCCCCCCAAGTTTTGTCCTCCAAAAATAACAACATATGGTGTTAACAACTGAGAGAGATGTGTATTTTTCTGTATTTCCATGTAAGGTAAGAAGGTCAGATCCAGTCTCTCTAGACGCATTTGGGCACACAGATTTTGGTGCTAGGTGTAAACACACCTGAAAACCGCCAATCACTTGTAATACAAGGTCTGAACGGGGCCATTGGATGACCAAGTCATTGCCAGATCATAAAGCGTGAACGCAACAACAACATTAAGAGTCCTATTTCCAAGACAGCGAGTCATGTCTTAACAGCATAGCATCAGCCAACTTTAGAATTCATGCAACCTCTAGCTGACATTACGTACAAGACCAATTTATGTCTAAATAGAAGCACTGGACAATATCCAAATGAAATGGGGTATGTTGGAATGTGAAAGCACCACCTTCATGACTACAGAAACTAAAATGTCCACTGAAGTTACCCTGTGTCCCAAGTCTTTCATAAGCACATGCCTTCAAGAAATAAGCAGATGAATGATTTGTCTGCAATTCCTTGCTTTTTATAAAGTGCTGCTCCTTCTATGACGCATTGCAAACACTAAAAGAGGACACATTTCACGGTATGCTCTGTAATGTGTAAAACCAGAATATAAAGTATTCTAGGAGCAGCTCATGAAAACAGCCCAACTGGAATATTTTCTTATACAGAATAAGGTCAATAATAAGATTATTGCGGTTCATGTATACACAGTGAGTGTTAATCTTCTGCATCTTGAGTTTCATGCGTTTTTAAAAAAAACTGAAGGTGACTTTGAGTAGAATTCAGGATTTTGTGTATAAAGCATATGACTTAATAAGGACCTCCTGCTGCCTAATAAATGTCTTCCTTAGTCAGCCACGAGCCTTCCCCCCCAGCTCTCTTTTTTTTTTCTTTTTTTTTTGTCCTCTGCTCCTCTACCTGTCCTCACTTTCTTTCTCATCTCTGTCAGATGACACTACAGAGGTGAGTTTCCATTTAGTCGGTCCCCCTGGTCAGGCCCGGTGCTCCAGCACTTTCACATCGAACCGCCTCTCCCCTTACCTTGCTCTTTGTGCCGATAGCTCCTTTCTTCCCCCTTTCTCCTCTGTCATTAACCATTATCCCTGAGAATTCGGCTCACTCAGATTTGTCCCCGTGGCCTGACAACATATTCTTTCCCACTTCTCCACTTTTTTTTCTGCTCCCCTGAACCCCTGAGAGAGCATTTTTAATTGACGCCAGCATCCCTGCTACATCTCATAGCTCTGCTACCACTGATAATTGGACAAGACATTCACAAATCACCCTCTTCTCTTTCTCTCAAGCTTAATCCCCCCACTGCTTCCTTTCTTTCTCAGATGTCACTTTGTGGCCTCTCGTGATCCTCTACCTGTGGTAACCACCTTTACATTGTTATGCGAACACTTGCTCATCTTGTGGCAACTGACGGATGAGTTCAGCTGCATCGCTGAGTGAGATGGAAAATTAACTTTTGTAAATTCAAATTTAACTGCTGACATTGACCTTTTGAGCCCACTCATTCACCAAATAAGTAGGGATTTGAATGAAATTACTTTCCTCCCCATCACCATCTGTCTGTCTTCCTCTCTTAGATGACACACCGGAGACATGCATCTACTCCGCCTGGTCTCCCTGGTCGGCGTGCAGCAGCGCCACATGCGATAAAGGTCGCAGGATGAGGCAAAGGATGCTGAAGGCTCAGCTTGACCTCAGCGTGCCGTGTCCCCACACCCAAGATTTCCAGCCCTGCATGGGCCCAGGATGCAGCATGGAAGGTAAAGACGCAACCATACACACACACACACACAAAAGATTTGAAGGGCAATAATCATTTTCAGCCAGTTTGCTGTCAATGGATAACATTTCTTTAATTGCGTAGAGGGACTTCTACAAATGCAGCCAGAATACAAGTGCAGATAATGCCCTATATCCCTCATTAGACTAAAAGTAACAGCTCTTTAATTCCCTTTGAATAGGCCCAAAACCGAAAGCTTTATGTCATGGAGGAGCGTTAAAGCTTACTTAAACCTGGATTTGTGTTTTTCCAGTCTCTGCAAATCACACTTAAGGGTGCTCTAAAGTACGGAAACTGAGAAGTGGCATGCTTGAAATTATTCTTTAATCCATTTAATATGGTCTGCTCTAATAGCAGAATTTCAGCCCAGAAAGATTGAACATCAAACTGTTCATATATGGCTCCACCCATCAGCAGTCATGACGGTGATTTTGAAATGCTTGAAATTGTAAACAAGACACCCATTTTCAACTTCTCCCCATTTTTATCTCAAACAAGCGTTTTCTCTCGAGACAGTCTTACTTTATCTAGTTTCAGAAAAATCCGAGCAGGATCTCTTAAGATAAGCATTAACCTGCTATCGTGAGAAAGCAACTTCTGTTATCTGCATAACAAAATAATCTGCTTGTAAGATGTAGATAATGGTATTAGAATAAATATTTTTAGGCTCGGCCGCTCTCTCTTTAACAACAAATTTAAGAGTGAAAATGGTCTTTGATGTAAATGAGAAACAAGACAAACAAACAAACAAATGAGAAAGAAAAAATTTATCAGCTACTTACACTTTTTCCAGTGCGGTGGCTTTTAAGAGCAACTCTCTGCTCAAAGCAAGTTTTTTTAAAAAAAATTAACTTCAATTTGAAGTTGAAATAAGAGAAAAGCTGACTTACTGGAACTTCTTTTATAATATAGCAAACCTATATCTGCTATCCCAGAGTCTTCTGCTTTCCCTAATTCTTGTCACTCAGTTCTATTTGATAACACACAGGTTGGAGGTGCTGAAGTGACATTCATGCGACTGCAGCAGAACATTTCACCTGTATCTTAGATAATGAGCATTCAGTGGTTTTTGTGCTCTGGAAGATCTGTGCATGTGTAGACAATGAATTAATTCAACCTCTGCTTTGAAAAATAAAGATTTTAGTCAGTAAATTATATCTACACCACTTTAACCTTATTTAAGACCTTGGAGGTCTGCTGGAGCCTAATCCAGCCATCAGCAAGTGAAGGTACACCCAGGACACACTGGCCAGCACATCGCAGGTCTACATATGTGTCATGGTAATGATAATTTGGGTGTGGCGGAGGTTTATTTTAACACACTATGCTGCATTACATTCCCTGTTTGAATCCGCTTTGGGGCATCAGTACTCATCTGCCAGTAGCGTTTTACCTGAAATCATGAAAAGCAGATCTTTCTTTGGTATTCAAATCTTATCACCCTTCTGGGAATGTGATTATGATAATCAAGAAGAGTTATCAGCGGACACTTGTAACAATAAGCAGTTTAAAGCTTATGTATTTATGTCACCTGGACTAAAACTGGCTCTGGGTGGCTCATTTTGTCTGCAGCTGCTAGACTGCTACTTTTGAAGGGACAAAGCCACACTCTCATTATTGTTTCACAGCCAGGTGAAATTATTTAAATCCAGAACTTCCATTATGAGACCATTAAATGTCAGCTGAAGGTATTGTAATGAAAGATTACAGCCTTCATGAAGAGGCTGTCACGAGGTGAATTTTAAGGACTGAAATAGAGGCATTCCAGTCGGTAAGAGTACAAAAAAATATTACCCCCCCCAAAAAAGCACTGCACATGCAGGTAATCCAAAAAGGCCTCCAATGAAAAATAAATAAAATCCAAAAGATCAGCAATATGCAGTCCAGCAAACAGAAGGGAGTACAAGACAGTCCGGTGGAAAGGAGGGGAAAATGTAACACAGTGGACATTTCTCAATATGTGTCTTTGTGCGTTCTTTTGAAACGTCATCTGCAGCAGAACTGAACTCATCTGACCAAGAACTGAAGAAATACCCAGGTGTGTTCTCACTACGCCTATTTTGTTGAGGATGCATCCAGTAGAGCAGGGGTGTTGAACTCCAGCCCTCCAGGACTGACAGACTTGTGCATCAAGGTCTGCACAAGTCTGTTTATGACACCGTCATTTCTAGCAGGGTGTGATGAAGCAGGAAAACATCTATGACATGCAGGACAGTGGCTTTTTAGAACCGGAGTTGCTGACTCCCGTCTTAAAACATGACAGGAAAGAAAATGTGCGGTTAACACAGCGAACTTTCAGCCATGAGCCAACTGTGAAAACGATACTACACCAAAACTAAAGAACCAAGCATGACAAAAATATATAAACTTAAAACCTTATCATAGTAATCCATACTATAACAAAAACACCCTAAATCACAAACTACACTGAGAAAAATATTTTTGATTGGTTCCCTTATTACTTTATTGACACAAAAAAGGTGTCAATGCCGAGCAGTCTCGTGCATCTGGGGTGTTTATCTTTGAAACAAATGAATACACCACATGTAGGTCGAGTTAATGAGAACACGTCAGATTTTCAGAACGCTAAGACTCAAACAAAGCTGAGCTTCACTGACCACTATAAATACTGAAGATGGTGAGGGGTTTTTCGGTATTTATTACCCCCGGTTTCTATCAGTTGTCAACATTTTTCTCTAATTTCAGTCTCAGTTGTCAGTGCGATGCTCTTTCACTGCAAGCAACAACCTTCAACCAACACACCAGAAACAAGCTCATAGAAGGCAACAAACACACACAAGCACAAAGCCCTGGGTGTTTGCTCTTGTCCAATTTCCAGTGAAGTTGTCAGTTTGGAACAAATGCTGAGAGGCAGCGTCTGTCTTCCTCACTCTACCTCATTCACTCCCAGGGTATCTACTAGTCATCAAAAGAGTGGCACTGTTCAAGGCTGAAGCATCTTCTCACACACAAGCGCACTTTCCACCCTTCACTACGTCTCTTATCGATTATCAGACAGCAACAAAGATAGCTTTTTGTTCCCGAGCACTTCTCCTTTGTTTTCATTTAGCGCTCCGTTAGTGTGCGATGGGAGATTGATAATTGTGGGATTCATGCTGAGGCTGAATGGGGAGCGACTGAGGCTGATTAATACTCCTGCGAAACACTTTGGCTCTCTGGAGGCCTCATCTGAGCTAGAGATACCTGTATCTTTTATTAATGATTCACTTAGTTCTGCTTTATTAAGCTCCAGCCTGTAAGTGGCACCATTCTCGGTTCGTTGGAAGTATACATGTCAAGTGCCGTGAGCCAAAGCAAAATCCATTTTCTCCGAGTTCACTGACCATTACTTCAAAATAAAATTCCAATTTAAAAGGTCTGTTCTGACATAATCATCTCCTCTTGACAACCCCCCTATTCTTGCCTTTGATATTCCGCATTCATGGGGCGCCGCTAAAAGGCAGTCAGACTCCTTCAATGACTCTCTGTTAGTGAACAGTAGGGAGATTTGATGTGTCATACAGGCTAATAGTGATAAAATACGGCAGGCTGGAGTCCTGTTAAGCTTGAGAAGCTCTGGTTCACTTTTCAGTTGATACAAGGCGAGGTCATACATATTGAATGTCACTCCCTCAGGCCTGCCGCGAACAGGACTGTCCCTCAGGCAAGTTGCCTTATTAAAAAAGAGGGCCGAAGCATTTTCTGACAGTGATCTCTTTGAAAATTGCACTTTAAACTTCAGGCTAGTTTGCCTTGGAGGGGTGGTGTGCTGCAGCTGGAAGACGTGGGTTGAAGCATACCTGTGAGGTAAGGCTTCCAGGTCTGAAATCACTCCGCTGGGAGAGCATTGGACTGAAAATCAGGTCTCTTTTGTCTATGATCAGCCTGCATTTTGAAACACAAATTGCTGAGATAGTTCATGCTCTCGCTGGTTTGATATTTTATAGTCCTAACTCAGAAATGAAAAGGAAAGGACAAGAATAATATCAGCTCGGTTCAGTCAGCCACGACAAGCAGCCAAATTACGCAGCTGCAGCACCTTCCACAAAGACCATGCAGCTGTGCTTCTCCTTCTGTGACAGTCACAATGTTTGGTATTTAAAAACTCTGTTGAAACTTTATATTGTGTTGACTTTGAATTTCCCAGTGGATTTCCTTTCTCGTTGTTTGAAGGAATTATGTTACGTCTCTGTTTTCAAATGCTAACAAATTTTCTTGGGTTTTTAATTAAAAGTTTTTGGTCAAAATATTAAACAGATACATCACAGCAGCTCCATATTTAAACCATGTCTTTAAAACGTTCACGACAACTGGGTTTAGGGACACATGACTTTACTCTAAAATAGTACTATATAGTACTACTATTGCTGTGTATGATTACTCACTCTTGATGTGCAGTATTTTTATCTACAGCCTTCTGTATATAGCTTGTATTCTTCTTTCTTTTATTTATATATTTTAACACTGCCTTAATGGTTATTGCTCTAATAAGTTCATTGTCAGGAAACTGCACAAATAAAGGTCTTGAATCTTGAATCTCCAACTCCCTCTTTGGTAGGTTATGGCTCTTTTAAAGCAGGTGTTGCAGATTTTTGCTGCCCTTTCCTGAGGTGCATCAAATGTACCGTAATGGGATAAAAATTGGAAAACCTGATGCTCTGATCTGGGTCTGTGATGTCACAGTGCCCTGAAAATCTTTATTGAATGAAAGTGTTTTCAAACTTGGGCTACCCTAAACGGAGTACACTGCAAAACTAGACCCTCTAGAAATCAGTGTAATATTCCATAAATCTAGTCAAAATTGT
>JAOWBL010000021.1:12456859-12485322 GCA_028564865.1 Zenarchopterus dispar | reverse complement strand
TATATATATATATATATATATATATATATATATATATATATATATATATATATATATATATATAATGTGTGTGTGTGATTCATAAATGTTAGTGTGTTAAATATAACAAAAGATGCTTCAGTAGAACTTCTCCTGCCCAATCTTTTACATGTACTCTCATGTTTTTAGCTTATTCTTTAATACAGTATACAAAGTATACTGATAACTTCAGATACAAATTTCACATATAATTTTCAGAAAAGCTTTGATATTATTTTAATGATACTGTGCTCTCATGAGGAGCATTATCGTGTAAGATCGTTAATGTTCCAAGATGCCATTTCATAAGTGTATTTTAGAACAACTTCAGTAAACTTACCTCTATGAGGGGGTGCCAGTGTGCGATGGGCTTTCGTGGGTATGTCAGCATCTCGTTCCAGTGGTCTCGCCCCAGACTTTCAGCCTCATTGCCAACCCTACACACCCCAATCACCTCATTATGTCCGACCCTGCAGCGCAGCAAAGAATAGCAACCGTTAGAATTCAGTGTTCAATCTGGAAAATCTGCCAATTGAGAGTCCTGAAACACAAACCGATCATAATCCATGACGGCTATGAGCAGGCTGATCTGATCAATGTTCTCAGGAGGAACATCAAACACAATGGCTTCATTATACACTGGGTTCAGTGTGTTGCGCTTGGTTGAAGTCTTTCTCTTCTTTAGCCTCCGTCCTTCACACATCAAGGACACTTTCACGTATGGATCTGGAAACAGGAAGTGCACTTTCAGAATGTCTAAATCACAACAGTACAAATGTTACACAGCTGTGCAGAAAATACTTGAATACAAGTAAAGTACATAGCAAGGAATAAGATTTCAGAAGCATGAGTGTTTCCCTACAGTAATGAGATACTGGGCTAGTAAATACAAACAAACAAAAAAAGGTTGCTAACATCATACAACTAAAAAACTAGGAAAAAAATACTTGGCTTTATTTTTCTGTTGAAGTTTAATTCACTGTGTGGAGAACATTTTAAAAAATTACAAAGACAACTGGAAAAAGTTAGGATGGTATCAAATATGTATAAAAAAGTGCTCATTCTTAAATTCCCTTTCATTTTGTGCAGACAGTTTGAGCACAAGAAGTTTCATGTTTTGATGTCATTTAATTTGTCATAGACCAACAGTTTTAGGTCTGTGATGCATTCCCCACAAATACAGTTGAGACTTGGATGGTTAAAGGCAGTAATGAGATTAAAAAAAAAAAAAAAAAACAAATCAGAAAAAGATGCAGATGATATGGAAGATGCAGGAAAAAAATATTTACATATTTCCTACTGTCCCAACTTTTTTTTCATTGGGGTTTATAAATAAGGATTGTTTATTGTGCATTATGGTACTTTAGGGTTTCTGTATTTTAATATGTATTTGGGCACAGAATCTAAAAACCCCACCTCTTAGAGAAAACTGTCAATCACAACTAGGAATAAACATAAGGCTTTTTGTTTGACTGATGCTGATCTTTAGAAATGACTCAAGCCAATGCAATTTTGTTTCTTTGCATTTTTTTAAGTTGCTATTATTTATTAATTTTTTAATACATGACGGTAAGGTAGCATTTGTCTATTTGACATTTCTTGCTTTTTTTCCACTTTTGAGACACATGCATTAACAGGTTTAAGGTCATGTGTGTTATAAATAGAACCTTATAACATGTTACTTGTGAGTGGTGGATAGCTCTAACACACATCATACACACATCTAATATATCTTACAGTTACTGTTTCATCTTACTATTGTTTGACTTCAGCATGAAATCATTCTTTTGTGTTACTTTAGTTATAATTGCTTCAACTTTTAATGAATCCTGTAACTGTTTTTCCCTGTTATTATGGTTTGCTTCAGTTCATGAGTTTTCCTTCTGGGATATTTTCAAGTTTGTTCTTTGTTCAGGGTAACATTAAAAGTAGTTTGTCCATGGGCTTATTCTCATTCTTGTTTTCAAGCAGAAATGCTATTGATGTTACTGAACAGGGAAAACTGAACGTACAACCTCTAAATCTGTTTTGAAAAACAATTTTAGTAAGAGGAATTTCATAATTGCAGTAAACAGACATTAACAGAAGCCCTGGCAAAGACTGATTAAGGATTTTTCCCCTCAAATTTACGAAAACAATTTAAAATACTCATGAGAATTTGCTCTTGATACCAGAGAAGAAAAGCAAGAGCAAAGATATTTCAAATTCCCACTCTGAAGGTTCAGCAGCTGTGGCATGGTTTAAAGATGAAGCTGTCCATGTGAAGATTGGTCATTGACACACCAATCCCCCGTAATGATTTCAGAGATCCAAATACATGCTCTCAAGCACAGAAAAAGCTTCATCTTTTCACGTCACCTTGAAACAACACTTAAAGTAATGTATGTAATGTGTATATTTGACATATTTCAGGTTTCAAAGAAACACTGAAAGGGAATAGCAAAAAAAAAAAAAAAATCCAAAGAAGTGTTTTCTATAAACACATATACAAGAGAGTTCCAACTTTAATTTCAGAGGTTTGGATCTGGAGTTGATATCAGTATTGAGTTAATATTTGGCAGTTGCATTTTTAACCTAATGTAAAAAGCACTGAAAAAAACTGTTCAATATTGTTCCACTCTGCTTTTCAGGTTGGTGTCACAAAGGAGGCTGATCAAACTTCATTAAAATTTTCACTCAGAGCTAAAAAACAAAAAAACAAACAAACCCTGAAATGGAAAACCCTGACTTTCCAGTTCTCTCCAGGTGTTCAGAGCTACTTCAGTCAGGTTGGAGTATGTTCTCTTTGAGTTAAGCGCATATGCTGTGACAATAAAAAACCATAATCAATGTCGCAATTCACCATGGAAACACCAACTGAACAGAGAAGATCCTCCTACTTTTCTGTGTTAGAATTAGAGCTTTTATTACAATCATATAGTTAATTTGAGCTCATCTTTTGGCTGAAAAGTAACATGGCTGCAGGAGCGAATAAAAGAGTTGGTATGGGTGAAAATTACACAGCACGTAAATGTGTAATTTAAATATTTAATGACTCTTTAATATCACATGAGTGACAAATGGTGGAATGTAGGTGTATTGCAACTGTGATACACTTTTCATGCAGGTAAAATCCTGCAAGTGAAGTAGCTGTAGATAAAGTATAAAAACAGTTCAGATGGGTAACTCAGTTGAATCATGGCTGTCACTTGTATTGACAACGTTTTACCCTGGAAAAAGAAAAATCATTCGAGGGAAATTACAGTGTGGAACGTCTTAACCTCCAAACATAACTCCTTTCAAACACACGTACAACCTCCTCTCCCATTAGCCAGGGCTTTGATTGGACTTCTGATCAGACAAGGGGAGATGACTGTAGCCAACTCTAGTTTCTATTGACTGAGTCTGAGTTTAACAAAGTATGGCAGAACAGCAGGATAAGTCCCCATCAATTTCTGCGGCACATTAATTTTCCGATACCAAAAACAGGATGGAAAACATCAGAGCATGTCAATACCACAGTCCTTAATAGTCCTAGAGCTTGACGCATGTTTTGATACAAAGTGAGATTTTTAACTAAAACAAAAATGTATATCTGTTAAATACAATACAGGGCCTTGAGACATTACAATTAAAACCTTGCTGTTACCTCATGAAATCCTTTAAAATATTAGCCCATGTCATCATCAACAGCAGTCTGCTACAGTGTTCAAGTGTGAACCTCTTGTGATCGACACAAGTGGAGGTTTAAGTCTTTCATATTTCTATTCCACACAACAGTGCTACTCTGCCCACAGATCCAAATCATCAGATTAGGGTTCTCAGTCAATGGCTGATGCACATAATTAGAAAAAAAAGAAGCAGAATTGGGTTGATTGATCATATCATCAATTGTTTGGGCAATCTCTCATCAGTACCCACCTGAGGCTCCGGTGATGTCCATGGCTTTGAGATTTCTGGCTTTGATTATGGTGATAGTAAGTCTGCCAGCCGTAGGGAGATAGCACAATGAGAACATCAGCTCTCCAAGATCCACATTATCCTGAAAACAAATACGTTACATCTCTATATTAGTTCTGCTTGTGTACTCACACTTTAGAAACATGCTTATATGGAAGCTTTATTTTTTGGATTCAATATTGCAGTCAGATGGCACATACTTTGATCCGTATCCACAAATAACATCTACAGTTTTGATGTTATAAAATCTGCAGGCTGAGTAAATGAAATACATATTCCACTGTGGAAGAAGAATATCTGGTAAAAGGAAGAGCACCTCTGCTTCATGGGCTCTTGGACAAGTCGTGGATAAAACATCCTGAAAAACACACCCAATTATTGTACTTGAGTTGAGAGAAATAATCTCTCTCTTTTTTCTCTGAACAGCTGAACTTTCTGCTACTTTCTTGGGGGGGGGGCGGGGGGGGCATCATTTAAAATAATAGCCTGGAAATCTACACATAGCAAGCAAATTTAAATTAGCTTTGCATCTAGCTACCGACCACTGGAGCTGATTGTTACTATGCCCATAAGTCATGGGGAGCCAATCAAATCAGTCTATTCTTGTAATGAGAGTCTCTGGGCGGGCTTAACACGATTACCTCAAAGGGCAACGTAACCTGGATGTAAACAGTGTAAATGGCTGCAGCTAAGAAAAAAAACACAGTTTGAATCGGCTTAAGCATTGAAAATTGTGACTTGGCCTTCAAAAATTGAACAGAAGATGGCACTCAAATTATTTCTTTGTGAGCTAAACATGTTTGCTCTTTTGCCAAAAGGCTCCAGCAGAAGTTTAGTTCACTCTTCTTCACAACTCACTCTCTTGTTGACTTGTTTTTGTCACTCTGAATGCATCACCTTGTTCATTGTCCTTATTGGTCATAGCACTAACCAAATACATGTGAAGGGAGTTTGATAAGCAACCGCTGGTGCCACCCTTTGGATGGGGAGGCCCTATGGATTGTTTTCAGACACTAAATCTCCCTAGATGTGGGCAGGTCTATCAGGCTAGTAAAATTAAATAAAACAAGATATATATCCATAATTAGGGATGCAGTCTTTTCAGTGATGCCTTACAAATGTCTTGACTTCTGAGTTAGGAATAAAAAGCTTGTAGCAGACATTTCTTATTTTCAAGAGAATATGTTTGAGTATGTTGTTAGTTGTATTACCAGACCACTATGGCTGGGTTGATCTGGAAAGGATGCTCAGCTAAGCAGCAGGCAACCTGTGCTAACTATGAGTTGACTGAATGATATCAGAAATGAGGATGAAGTTACAGATCAGAATGAGTTTAAGGTGCACAGGTTTGCATGACATCAGCCAATCAGCCAAAGTATCTAAGTTGTGTTAACTGAACTAAGGTGGACGTCTTAGAGTCAGCTTCCTGTCTGTGCTTGTTCAGCTCTTTTTGCAGCATTGTATGACACAGTAAAAAGAGAGGTTTCAAAAGCACTCCTCAGAAAACCTATGGGCGACATCACAGTGAGCATGTCCAGTTCTTCTTATTTACAGTCTATGGTAGAGACAGAGTCGGCCTTGGTTGTCAGTGGAGCAAGCTGCAAAAGCCTAGCAAACAAGACCAAGAGCTGAGAAGAGACCAAAATTCAGTGTGGGTCTGAAAAGAAAAAGAAAGAGTGGCATGGTTTTGTGAGTACACTCTGACACAGTGTTCTTACAAGTGTGAATGGATGCGGTCCTAATGTGAAGCAGGCATTGTGCTCTAACCAGATATATATTCTTCTTTTGCTGCTTCACCCAACTTATCACCACATAACTGTCAAGATCTGAATTTTAATCAATAATTCCAAACAAAATGAACCCATATTTCAGTGTCTAATTTCTACCTTTTTTATAGAGACTGGAGTTGTTGTGCCAAAGATAGAGCACCATCCACTGAGTGTGCTTGCGTGGTAAAGCACTACAAGAACTGTTCAGAGAGAACACACTAATGCTTTCAAAACATTAAGTTTAAGTATAAAAGATTTGGAACATGGCCTGTATCCTACCCGTAGCCTATTGACAGTTCATTTGTTTCTGTTCTGGAGGTGTAATTCTGAAGGCATAGCTTTTAACTCGATTAGGTTAGATGGAAGAAAAAGAAAAGACGACTCGAAAGAGAGAAGAAAGTCTCACAAAATTTTCCAACCATGACCTACACCACCTTTAGCATTTAGTAATAAAATTTTAAAAAGGGGTTACAATGGATCTAAATGAAGTTGAAGAGGTGACATGTATGTATTAATCATTCCTGACACCAAAGAATAAATTTTGATGCACTTAATCAAATCTGAAGCAGTTTCATTTTTATCACATTTCATGCCCTGAGCATTTTAAATAAAATGCAACCAGTATTTAATTTGAAAATCAATATGTGCTCATATTCGTGAAATCCCTTTTGTATTTTAACTACTTGAACTTTCCTGTAAGAATGATCACAACCAATTCATATTCACGCACACAACAAGCCCTTTTCCCAATTAACGCTTCTAAAAATAATGTGTGAGGGCGTGAAGGTGAGATGTGCGTTTCGGAGATGGAAGCATTGACAAGTTGCAGGTTACAAGAGAAACTCTTATGTCTATTTTTACACGTTGATCCTCCAGCTAGGTTTGCACGAGCAAGCGAAATGAGCAAAAAATCTGCCTCAAATTTTGTGAATGAAGATTTTTGAAAGGACTGTCACTACTGACTGACCGAGAATAATAATGAAAAATTTGTCTTATTTAAGTGAAAGCTATTTCAAAGCAGATTAACACAATTTTCCAGCACGCTGTACAAACAATTTTTGACAATGTTGGGGATCTTATGTTTAGAATTTGTCAGACATAACCAATTAACTAGAAAACCTTGTTAAAGGTCAGATGTAGTGATTATACAGACAAATTATTGTGTCACTCAGATGTCAATAACTGCTCCTTCTCATGCTGATTAAAATTAATTGGACTTGGGTTAAATGAGGGCCACACACACACACACGCTTCAAATGCCCATTAGTTACCTGCTGCTCTGAGTCAATAGCTGAATATTGCTGAAAATCAAATTGATTAAAATGAGTTAATTCATCAATGATGACAGCACCTGCATGGCTGGAATCACACAAACCTGCAGTACACTCCCACACATGTGCATGCACAGGATCATTGTTCAGGATGTGTAACATCCTCAGAGAGTGATGAGTTGGTTCATCACTCGTGTTGCTGAGGAAGGATCTGCCTTGACGTGGAAACAGCGCTGTTGCTTTGAGCCTCAGCCGTTAACGTTTGATGGCTTATGATGCCTCTGAGATTAAAGCACATGTGTGTTCTGGCAAAGGCACAAGGACCTGCACGCACACACCCACATAGGCAAGAATGCACAGAGATGATGAGTAAACAAGCCCGTTAGCTCTCCAATAATAATAATGTGATATCCTCCCATCACTCTGTTAGAAACACACACACACTTAGACTGTGGAGTTCAGGCTGTAGAGTGTCGATCACTACTCTTATGAGCACTCAAATCAAGCCTGTGGTCAGGATTATGGTCACTTGTGCTCTGCCAATGAAATTAGACCTGATCTCTAAAGCACCCCAATAAAGCAGAGAGAGTGTGGACAGTCCATCTTCTCCAATTAGAATACCAACGGCAGCCTTCCCACAGGAGCAGCGGGCCTTATCAGCACAGCTCTGTCTTGCTTTGTCTTTTATAATCAGAGGCCTGAACTGACTCGATCTTTCTTGTCTTGTTCTCATCATTTGTCTTTATACTTCTGCGTTTCTGTGCAGACCTTATTAGAAGTGTCATGCCTGCCAATGTGTTATCTTAAAATTAACCAGTGTCTTCAATAATTCCTTTTTTATAGCACATAATGCAACAGTGTTTTTTTTTCTCGCTGATCCTGGAGATCTCACTTGTGCATCCCATCCACACCTGACAAACAATGGCAATTAAGTTTCTTTCTAGAAAGGAAGGGAAGAATGTCCTTATTGTATCAGTCTCTGACAGGCTCCAGCCCCACAGTGACCCCAAACAGGGTGTAGTGGGTACAAAACATGCTCTTAGGGTGAACTCAGTCCCGTATAGTAATATGTCACGCCTTTTTCCCCACTTTGAGATTCAAAAATATCACAATGAACACGACCAGAATTTACTTTAGCTGGAGGGACAAGACATTCTCACACCCTGCTCATTACATAAGGACTCTTGGTCAGACGGTGCTTGTGCAATATCTTAACATTGGATATCTGTTTAGAGTCATTTTTCAGTGTAAATTGATTTTATGGAGTCTACAGATATTAGTGAAGTGTTCATCTTTACAGGTATATTTCTTTTAATGTTGTTGTTTTTTTAATTGGAGGCAACAATTCTGAAATTTTACAAAGAAAATTATTGACAGCACTCAGTCATTTGCTTAGTTTGCTTAGTTTCATACAACTAAGTACACAACTTCCAGAGAGGGGGTTGAAATCTGTGAAGTAGGGCATTAGAGCTGTGGACTTTCATACTTTTCATCAAGTGTTTCTCAAGTTTTGTTCTGAATCAGTGTCACGGATGTCAGATATTGCAAGAATCAGGTCAGCATCTCTTCCTCCAGCAGATACTGATGCTTATACCCATGTTGATGAATAAAAACCACCAGAACAAATTGTTTATAGATCCAATCTAGAGCCATCTGAAACTAAAATTATCATCCACAACACAGTGAACTTAAAAATAACTCAGAAAATCTCTCTGAACAAAACCTGTTTTAAGTAGGAGGCTGACTGTATTTATATTTAATTTTTGTTTTGATATTTTTGTTCTTTGTTGGACTACATCTGGTCACTAAAACTATACAGTGTGTCTTGCTTCAGGAAAATACTAAGGGTTTGTGTTCTTTTGTGTTTCGCATTTTGTCAAATGTGTGTGTCATTTTGTCAAAATGACACACATAAGAAGGCAATCTTTGTCTTCTGTGACAACCATCTCCTGCAGGACATAAAATAAGGGTTAAATGCAATGCAAAAGTTATGTAAACAAACATCCACATGGAATATGTTGGGAAAGAGAAAATGTTGGGAATTGGAAGCTCAAGTACTGCACAACGCAGGGGAACACAAAGAGCATGAACTTGATGAATCTTCTCAAGACTACAGTGAAAAGCAAATAATTAAATATAAACCTTCAACCCCAAAGAACCCATAACAGAAAAGAAGTCCTGACCAGGGCTCTAAGTTGCTGTCCAAATACACAAGTGCTATATATTCATTTATAGGGAAAGATAACGAATGACAAGCCTTTATGAAGTCTCCCAATTCCTACATGAAAAATGGAATGGTTCAAATCTAAACAAAGGAATGCACCATTGGCAAACTTGTTTCATGTTTCTTGTCTTTGCAGCCTTAGACTTAGTTTTCAGTAGTGTTTTATGAATTATATATTGTATCAGAACTATCATTTTCATTTCTCTGATGCAGCTGTAGGCAGCTAGAAGATCAAAAAAGGGATGAGAATACTTTGTGCAACAATGCACAAGTTGTAGTTGGAAGGAATACTTTTAAACAGCGGTACAACTAAGACAAGATATTCCTTTATTAATCCCACAATGGGGAAACTCACATTGTTGCAGCAGTATATACACAGAAAGAAAAGAACTCACACACTTTTGCACACTAGTTTGTATCATGCACAAGTCTATTAACAACAGTGGGTTGTGTGATTAAAATAAAACTGTAAACAGTGGTCATTTCTCAGCACCACATGGACAAAGAGCATGTTTTAGAATTTATTCAGCTCACTTAAACACATGAGATCCTCTTTCACTGATGCCGATCAGAAACACTGTATACTGTATGTCTGCCTGAGTGAACATGGTGGAAGTAAATAAATCACTGCCTTGACTGAACTTTAGCTGTAAAAATAAACGTGCCCTGGCAGAATCAGGCTAAGCTAAGGAACCCTTCACAACTGCCAGTAAAGACTGGTGACACTGTCATGCATAAAACAGCATCATCTCGAGGATCCTGCAGAGCTTTCTATGTGGCACAATGATCTGTGTGTGGGCTCCTGTTGTACTCAGTCTTGCTTGCATGCCATTTGTTTAACATAATTCCCTGACATATAAGTAGCAGAAATACAAAAAGTGACAGGAAATATGTCATCTCACTACTAGCTAAATGTGGCTGTGTCACTGATGGAAGTTTCCAACCTTTAGGATCAACTAGCTTTAATGTTTTATGAGGGAAGGAGGAAATGCATTTAATATCCTTGTTGGGGCTACAGGCTAACACTAAATAAACATTCATTAGTTTGGACACAGTGGAAACTGAACTGACTTTATGTCTCAACCATCCAGAAAGTACCTCACATTTATCTTGAGAGACAGTTAGCGATGGTATGACCCAGCTCATAAGGTGTGGGATTTTGAACTTTTAGGTTACACACATATAATAAACTGGACTTTCAAGTAAGATTTAACTTTCCTCTCTCATAATTTCTCAGTTTTCAATTTGAGTCTTGCCCACAAATGGTTAGGAGTTTAAAGTATACGATAAGTGCAAGAATGGACCGGCATGGTTAGGTTACAAAAAATGAGAAAATGCATGGTTAGGGTTAGAAAAATATATATGTTTTAGTGGTTACACATGGTATTATTTATGGGTTGTAGTTACTGTCTTGAGGACTGTGCCCTACATAAAACATAAAACACTGAGGTTTTTGTTTTTTTTTAACAACTTGTAGTCATCAACTTTGGCACTGCTAAGTGTTTTTGAGATATGGACAAGAGTAAAGTAATATTGTCTGGTGAGATGAGGCTCCAACAGGTGATTTAGCTCATCATGTGCTTTCTAACTCCTGGATGAAGTCTGTTAAGTTTAGTTAAGGAGATTAAACTAAAAGGAGACTTGATAGAATTCAGGAAGCAGGAAATGACATATGAAACAAGCTGCAGTCACATATGACCTGGTTATGATCAATGATTTGGTCATAACTACTTACTCTTGCTGTTCCTGGAATTGTTGTCTTATAATTTCAGCAATTTCAGCAACAGACCTTATTGGAAAGTGTTTCTGAATCTTATCTCTGCCATTCAACATCGAAAGCTTTTATGTTTAGGGGACAAAAATAAATCTTTTCAGAGTCACATATTTGCTGTAAATTAAACATATTTTTGATTGCATGGTTAAATCAGAAAGAATGCATCCAGAAGTTACTTGTATAAATGTTTTGAACTTACAGAGGTGGTTTAAATATGGTGGTTGCATTGTTTCGGTTGGTTACAGTAATCACAGCCCCCTCCATGATGTAGTGGTACTTGCATCTGACCCGGAAAGTTTTGGGGCCAGCGTGGCTTATTTTTTTGGTATTGAATCAGTGCTTTCCTTGCAGCCGATGATTGAAAAGCAAAAATCTGGTGCTAATTCTGTCCCCAGCACCAAACTAGCACTGTAACCACTTTGGTTGAAAAGCCCTATCTGATGTCTATATTATCATTTACAGCTCACATGTCATAAACTCAGAGCTGCAAACCAGTCTCATTGCTTTTATTTTTTTCTTAAAGATGAGCATCCACTGAAGACAACATCTAGCATACGTATACTAGTTTATTAATGAATTTAAGCTTTTGAGGGTTTTCATTTCAATAAATACATCTTCAAACCTTAAATGCACATGTATCAAAAACTTGTGGATCCTAGTGATGGCATCAAAAATTAAGCATAAAGAACCTTGATTAGGTGGCACTTTTCTTTATATGTAGACTTTTATATTCAAGATCTAAATATACCATTGCATTTTTTTTCTTTTAAATTTAAAGACACAAAGGACACAAAGGAGAGAAACTTTTCGAGATGACCCTTTGAATTATGAAACCCAATGAACTGAATAGAAGAGGGAACACTTGAATTATTACTAGATGAAACAAGAATAGACTGGGAATTTCAATGCACACTTGCAAATAAAAATTCTCTTAGTTTGTTCAGGTATCTTTGAACTTTGATATATTCAGGATCTCTTACTGACTGATATGAACATTAGCATTTAGGGAAGCCTATTCCTGTCCCTTTGTCAATAAGGACAATTGGGAGGGCAAGAATGTATTATGTGATGCCATTTATCTTTGAAGCAAAATTGTAACCTCCTTAGCAAAATTAACATGCACACACACACAGACACACACATACACAACTAACCACGCTGACACCATTCATCAAGGTCCTAATTACAGGCCAGCCACGCTGCAGTCAATAGTATTGACCAGTCCTGCAGGAGCCACTGCATATAACATCTTTGGATATATCATTGTCTTTATCCACAAAAAAGCAGAGAAAGGAGAGGAGCATGTAGATAAAAACAAAGTTGATGCTGACTTGCAGTGAACAATTCACCCTGAAGAAAAAATTAGAAGCATCATCTTATACTAGACACACACTGTTGTGCATTAGTCATTAAATGGACCAATGTGTAACAGATAAACAAGTCAAGAAATTGTCAAACTATTGATGGGCAGAAATTTGATGTTCAAAAACAATTGTTTAAGAGATTTATGGCTCAAAACTGATCCAGAACCAATTAGTGCACCTTAAGTTCTCTTATTATACCTATACATTTAAACATTAAATGTCACAATCTTGCCCTAGTGTCACAGTTAAATTAATCAATCAGTGTAAATGCTGAGAGTAAATGGCCTGAACTTACAGTATAGCACTATTTTAACCCAAGGCACATTACTTTTTAGATTTCCATTACTTTTAGATTTGTGCAAAACCAAATATCGAAAAAGAAATCCTGTAATGGAAAAGGCAGACACTTAGGTGCTGCCTGTTTGCAAATTTTCTTCCAGACAAAACCCACAATGTTGACGAAATGTTCTGCACCAACAAAGACACCTGCGGTCACATGCAAAAGACAAGAGGAAGATGCTAACTATCGCAGAAAAAGTTAAACTTCCGGACATATTGAAGGATGGTAGAAGCTATGTGGCTGTACGGCGCCATTACGGAATAAATGAATCTTCGGTTCGTTACATAAAGAAGGAGAAAAATAACTGTACTTATTTTTCTTACGAAGGTTTGAACTTTAAGAGTGTTTAAACAAGAGATAAATGTGAAAAAATGTTAATGCCTGTCTGAGAAAAATGTATAAACTGTATGGTGAGGGGTTTTACAGCTTTAAAAAATATAAAATAATTGTTAAAAATAAAGCTGACTACTTTGGGGATTTCACCTATTGTGTGTTATTTTTAGAACATAACCCCCACAATAAATGAGGGACCACTGTAAACCTTTTTATGCTTCCAGGAAGTGATTTTGCAATTCAATAATCCAGTTTTTTTTTTAAACGTGTAGTTAAAAGTGCTTTTGGCAAATTTCCACATCTCTGGCAGCGCTGGATGTCATGTAACCGCTCAACCTAAAGTCATCAAAATCTAGTTTCCAGCTGTGTTTGGCCTAATTAATATGATGTAGTTGTGGTATAAAACTACTTAACGCTTTACATGAGGGCTTTGAATAATCATTTGAATTTTGAATTTTATCATATGACCATTTTCTTCACAGTGACAGTGGCAATTGAAATAATTTGTCAAAGACTAAATAATTTTTTTGTCCATCTTCTTTAACATTGAAATGTTATTTTTTGTTGTTTTTAAAGATAAGTTTTGCAGGATAGGATACACAGAGAGTTACAAGTAGTAGGCTATGCTTTTTTGAAAAAGATTTGAATGGAAACACCAACCCTCTGCAACCCTTTATCACAAATTCAGAGTTTCAGTTTTTTTTTTCTGTAAACAAGTGTAATGGAAACACAGTTCCTGGCATGTTGGAGGACTGAGGATTGAACCACCAACCTTCTGGTTGGAGGACAACCTACTCTATCTACTGGTTCACAGTTATCCCGCTAAGCTGCATTCTGTTGCTGGAAATGGTGAAAAGAAAAAAAAATCTGCACAATTTCTTGGATGAAAACATCTTTACCAAAGCTACTAAGTGGAAGATATAAAAAAAAAGAACAGCAATTCATTGGGGGTGAGGGGAGACAGGATGACATAAACCAGCTTGTGTGGAGCTTTACCCTGCTAGTTTTATACCTCCATACAAAACCTAACAATACATGGAAATTACTGAAGGTAGCTTTACCACTGTGGGATAGCGCATGCTCATTGTAGAATCATTAATGAAGGAGAACAATGCAAACCAGGTTCATCTATATTTACATAATAATTATAAATAGCTACAATTTGATTTTGTGATACTCATGTGAATGCCTGAAAAGCTGAACTTCCCTCAACTTCAACGCAAAAAATCCACAGTTTAGTTCACAGATCGTTGATGTGTGAGCCACGGGTGTGGCTGCAGTTTATTATGATTCACAAAAAGACTGTATTCGCAGTGTTCTCCCCTGACCGACCATATTTAATGTACAGTCTACTCCAACAAAATAAACCTGATTGAGTTTCTTAAACCCATGTCACACAAAAATATGTATACAGTACAGAACAGTGGCCAAGAGGTTGATGCTTTTTTCTTAGGCCAAGATCCATAATTAATATGGATATACACATACTGGAGAGCAGACCAGCCGGGGTCCCTCCCTATGGTCTCAGGGGAGCTAACCTATTTCTGCTGGGAACATTGAGAAAGTGAGAAGGGAAACCTCACATCTCTACATTTCTTAAGGATTTCCTAGCTTATGTAAAATATTCAGTCATTCAGTCGTTTTGCATTTAAGTTGAGGAAAGTTCAGTTTTTCAGGCATTCACATGAGTATCAGAATGCTAGGAAATGGCATTCCACAAAATCCAACAGATATAGCAAGATTTTTATTGATCAGACAGGCAAAGAAGAGGTCACATGTAACCCTAAAGGTGCTCCAGAGCTCCTAGAGCAGAGATTAGAGCATCTGTCCATAAACAATTAAAGCCTTGCACAAAGCGACTCTATATAGAAAAGTGGCCACTGGTAAGTGGCCCAAGAGCAACTTTCAGTGAATCATGGTAGTGTCATGGACGTTACTAATTGTCAGGGCCTGGGAAACTAGTGAGAGAGAAAAGTATAATTGATGCTGCTAAATTCTTGTGGAAAAACCATTTCAGTCTTCAAAAGAATTGGGATTGAGACATCATGACAGCAACTGAAAACATACTGTAAAAGCAACACTTGAGCGTTTTACAGAGAAACATTTAAAGGGTCTAAGACTTGCAGAGTCAAACCAGAGACACCAGAGGAAACTATGGGACAACTGACACGAGACTTGCACCATCTGATTTAAAGGAATTTGAGGGATCAGCCAAAATCCCAGTTGCTGGATGCCCCATTTATAGAGATATTCTCCAAAGGAACTATGGGAACTATTAACTATGGGAGAAGGGTCTCTAAAGAATTTGTCTTTGTGGGAGAGAAGGTTGTTTTAGGTGCACACCTGCTGTTGAAAACAAAGGCCTCCATTGCTTTGATGAGCACCTGGAACCGTGGTACTGTTACCCATCATCAAAACATTTTTCTGTGAATTAGTTGCCTGGACTTGCTATTTTTCTGAGAATGAGCAGCCATCTTGAGCAGCAGTTTAAGCTCACTTTCACTCCTCTACATTCTTTTTGATGCCTCTTGCCCAACAAGCTCGCTGCCACTATCAACCTCCTTCCCAGTTTCCACCAGTTGGCTCTGAATCAGTAAAGGAGAGTACAGATGTTCATGACCCTCAATATCTCCACATATGCTTAATAACTGGGGATTGATTAGATCAGGGATGCACAGCTCAGCATGTCTTGCTTATTCACTACAGCTTGTAATCAACCAGGGACTGTTGTTACAGCAGAGTGTGATTGATGACTGTAAGCTGTAGATATATTGTTAACATTTTAAAGATCATCCACTCACATGATCACAGCTACAAGATATCCAGCTCCAGATGCAGAAGCTCTGAAACAGGAGTGAGTCCTCTGTGCCTTTGCTACTGATCATGACCTGCCCACAGACAGCTAACCAGTGGGCCTTAATGAAAAAGATATGTCTGCACCTTTTGAAGAGCTAATCAGAAAAGTAAATTCATCTATCTCCTCCGCAGTTGATCTCATTTCAGCTGTGGCCGCCTTCAAACACATGCTGGGTCGGGAAGATAAGGCACTGTGGAATAAAAAACATTGAAAAACATTGAAAAACATTGACAACAGCCCTCCTATCAGCACTCCAAAAGATAAACCTCTATATGCATACAAAGTTGAAAGTGATACAATGCCATGAATTACATTTAATGCTGGCATTAAATAAATTAAAGAACAGTTACATATAAATTAAGTTAAAGCCAGCAATTGAGAATAGCCTAACCCAGTGGCTCTCAACTGCTCTGGATTCAGGACCTACCATCACCCCTTAATGATGGGTTATGACCCAAGTTGTGGAAAATGTTAAGATTGTCAAATTTATTAAACGAAAGATGGTGCAGTTTTAACCTCAAATTGTACAGAACTAACAGTGCTCTCATGCATAAATGTGAAATATGTAGTCACTTAATCAAGCTTTAAACATAAAGCTGAGACACCAATCAAAACAACCATTTTTAACAGACTCAGACAGTATTTTCCTGCAAAATATATGAAAGAAAAAAAGTATAACAAGTGAAAAGTAGCTCTTCAGATCTGCTGCACCACCGACCACTACAGAAGATCCTTCCTGCCCACAGCAATAAAAAACTAAACCATTACTCTTTGAAGAGACTTAAATGACTAATGCAACAATTAATTTCCCTTCAGGGATAAATAAAGCCTTTTTGAAATTTTTTAAATGAATTGAAAAAGACTCAAAAATATGTAGCTTTGCCTAAGAGCTTTACCTGTACCTGAGGCAAAGACCTGCAGCCCACTGAAGACGGCTCCACTATCCACTTTGTGGGTCCCAACCCACCAGTTTAGAATCACTGGTCTAACCTATGCTTTGTTTTTGTTTTAGATACTTTACAATTGAAGACTCAGAGAATCCAAAAGATGACCAAGAAATTAGAACAACAAGAGGTGAGGTTTAGCACAGGCTGGAGGTTTGGAGGCTTGAGAGAGCCACCAGGAAAGGGTCACTGATGTGAAAGCACCAGCACCAAACAAGAGCAGCTTTCTGAAAGAATTTGTCCAAATTGTGGAGTAGCATAAGGTTCACTGTGCAGCAAGAAGCTCAAAAAGTCATGTCCAAGTCCATGGATTTTCTGCTAAGAAAACAACTGAGAACCCATCCAAGTACCTAGGAGTCAACAGGGTTTGGTTTCCTGGTCTTGCTGCCATTGTAGTAAAGTACCTTTGTCCACCCTGCACTAAAACAGAGAGCGAAAGACTTTTTAGCACATCCTTCAACATTTTGGACAAGAAAAGAGACCATGTTTTCATGGAAGGAACCAGCAATCCCTGCTTCAGTGCAACAACTGGTCACTAGGAGGTGGTATACTAGACTAAATGATGAGAAAGACATTTGACTCATGGTTATTTCACGTTGACCAAGTAAGCTAGGCTGTAAGTGTCCGCTGCTTTATTTGGTAACAGTTTCTGAATTGTATTTGCACTAAATGTCTACAAACAAGTTTAAGCCTTGGCTATTTTGAGTAATGACTCTAGTTACAGCTTTTCCACAGTTATTCGTCATTTTAATAATAAAAGACATTACAGAACATTTATATCCATGTGACATTCTAATTTGTTTTACACAGTCATGAAAGCAATGTTTAAGTCAAGCCTCATGCCATCAGTTTCTTCCACATATCAATGTTATTGGATGAATATCAGCAAATATGCAAAGCCCAGATATTGGTGTCGGAATGGGGACTGAGAAAGTAGGACAAGCATATCCCTTGTGGAGGGACTATCACGATTTGGACTTGCTTCACTGCTTCAGGGACTGGACTACTTGCCATAAAGGAGGGAAAAATGAATCCTCAAGTTGAACTGAATATCCTACAGGATAAAGTCAGATTCACTGCCAGCCAGCTGAAGGTCAGTGTAAACTGGGTGATGCAGCAGAACAATGACCCCAAGCATCAAAGTACATCCACCATAGTATGGCTTCAGTGGCCAGGTCAGAGTCCAACTCTCAATCCCCAGAGAGATGATGTGAAATGACCTCAAGGGAGCCGCTCACACCAGACATCCTACAAAAGTGTCTGAGCTGAAGCAGTTCTAAAAAGACGAATGGACAAACATTTCTGAATGAAAGAGCTTGCATGAAGTCGTTTCCGTAAAAAGAGGCATGCTAGCTATTACCAGTAACTCCAAAGGATCGCTTACTTTTAAATTATTGTTTGTGTTAGCAATTTAAGTACAAAAGATAAACACATTGTATTTATCTTTTGTGACCTAAATGAAGATCAAACAACATTTTATTGCATATTAATGCAGAAAACAAGTTCATACATACTTTTTATTGCCATTATTATTATTATAGTTTTCTTCCTTTAACTTGGACAAGAGATGGTGGGCAGATGTTTAAAATGATGGTGGTTAAAACAGACATAATAGGCACAGTTAACTGCATAAATAGTCATAGTTTAAGCTTCTAATCTGATAATCAATCACTTTAATATTTCATATATAAAAATCTAATTAAATGGAAAAATGCTATTGTCAGAATTTCTACACCAGCAATTCTTTATTCTAATACCACTATCTCATATGATGATTATATTATCCTGACAAAGTTTGTTTCTTGTTAAAACACCAACAGTTTTTCATCTTTTTATCATTAAATGAAAAGATGAGAAACTGATCAATCTCACCACTCTGCTTCAGTCAGCTGCCGCTCAAAAACATGCAGTGATAATGATGTGAATTAAACCATTAATACAAGATTAGATGTGTAATCCTGAGATAATTGGCTCTAGTCTCCAGTGACCCTGAACAGGACCGAAATAGGTTGGCTTTTAGAAAATAAAATGAATGAAGGTAGAGATAACAGAACATTTAGACTGTGACTTTTATATGACAACATGAGATGAAAACATGTCAAAACAAAAAGAAGAGTAGCAAAATGTAAATCCAGGCTATGACAAGTTGGACCATTCCAGAGTGGTATAATCTAGATTTTTTTTTTAAAAATCCAGGCTTTAGGAATACTGACATCAACATCAAAATTGCAGTTACAGATAATCAAGACTATGACGCTGGTCATTAAATTAATTTGCTAACTTTCTCCTTCAGAGTCTGAGAACACTCGTCATTTGATGCTGATTGAGTGAAAGTAAAAGCGTGAACCATACACTAATCCGAATATATCAATGCTACTGTGCTGCTGTATCAAAATTCATGTACCTGCAGCACCTTCCCAGTGAGGCATCCAGGAGGGAACCAGATGCACAGCAACCAACCTCCAGCTGGATCTTCTCCTTGTAAAGGAGCAAAAAGTCTACTCCAAGTCCCTCCCAGCTGACAGAATGTCTCAGCCCAATATTTCTAAGAGAGAGCTGGCTGCATCTATTAAAGACTGATTAAGTCCATCCTGCACCAGAAACCGCACCAACCTGCCTGTCAATTTCCTGCTTCATTCTTCTGTCACTCAGAAACAAGACATCAAGTGACTATTTTTCTGACACTGTCTCATATAACAATGTTTTTACTGACAGGAAAAATGTTTTCAAATATCAGTCTTAATACCATTTCTCAATAAATATTTGATTACTTATAGAAAGTGTCATCTAACTAGTTCCCTCTCCTGTGCCTGGCATCAGCAAAAAAAAAAACAAAAAAAAAACACACACACAAAGTAACTTTGAACACCCATCCTTGTTGTCTCTGACAAAATTCTGACAAAGTCTGACTTTTCAAGCGTACCTGAGCAGAATCAGAGTTTCCTGATTGATTGTTTACATTTTATAGTGCAAATGATCAGATCTGACCTGCATGCTCTTGACGATGATCCTTAATGTGGGTAGTTGCCATGTGGTGATCTAGTCACGTAAACAACCCATCATGGACGGTGGTGAACTGGCTTTACTACTATCAGGTATGCAGCTGCAGCACACATTTTGTATGACTTACTGTTTTATTTAAGTTTCCATTAACAGACTATCAAATGTCAAAACCATGGGTTTCTAATCAAGATGCATCTGTGAAAATCTGACTTGAATTGCAGCGCTTTATGTAGTTTGAAAAAGAATATGTGTATTTCCCATGGTTTTTTGCTGTTTAGACTTTTGTCAAATCTATCTAGCTGGATATGATGAAAACCAGATTTTGGCTGGGGGTCTGAACATAGGCCAACAGGCTCAAGAAAGTAATATAAAAGAAAGTTATAGTAGCCGAGCAAGAGCCTGAAGTCTTAGACAGTGTAGATCAAAATCCTTGCAGGTCATCTATTAAATTCAGTGCTGAAAATAATGAATCAACCTTGTTATATGATGAATTAAAATCAGCCTGTAAAATGCTCTTTTAAGCAAGTATCTTTTAAGATGATGGTTGAATTACTGAATTTTTGTCCATCCTAATTCTAATAAGCATCCATCAGGAGCTTTTAATTTGGTGACAACTTGAGACATTAAGATTCAGCACTTCTGCCTGATGACATCTAAATGCTGTTAAAGCAACATATGATCACAAAAAGAATCAATGAAGGATTTTACAGGCAATTTAACCTGAAAATCTTAATATAGCTTTCACCAGAGCAGATCATAGGTGCAGCCCAAGTTACCAGGTTATTCTAGCCAGGAAATTCTGTCTTTATACTCGACAAACCTGAAAACCCACTTATCTACGTAGTATGCCCCTCAGGGGTGCATACTGTTGACTGTAATCTGTGGTGAATAAATGTATGTTCAAAAAAGGAATATATTTAGAGGTTGAACTCTTTTTGATAGACACACAGAGGAGACAGGGCAGCTGTACGCCATGGGTTTGATTCTTTGGAAGATGATTTAATTTAGCCTCATTTAGCTGAATATACCATTTGTGTCTGGATGGGGTTAAAGCAACATCTAAACAAAAAAGATGTGTCTGTATGTTGAGAGATGGAAGTGGGTTTTTGCATTAGTTAGCCTGACACAAACAGGTTGGAGCCGGTTTGGCGCTGACCCAGTTAACGATCATTGTTTTGCTTTGAACTTAATTACCGGTACTTGAGGAGAAGCAGGGTTGTCTGTCTGTCTCAAATCCTCACCAAAAAATTTAAAAAAGTTCAGTCCAACTACTGGCCACTCTCCAACAAATACAGACACCTTACATGAAAGTTGGTGGAACTGTAAATAAAACATGCAGAAAATGCATATGGATAATTTTGTTTATTTTAGAAAATAAGTATTTATGCATCGTTCTCTTTTAGGTATCGACCATTCATCAAAATTGCATGCATGTGCACAAACATATCCCATGTTTTGTTGTAAATGGTTATCAGACATAGAAATACAAAAAGCAGTAAAGTGGAAATGCAATTGGAAGATGCAACCGGAAGAGCAGAGAAAAGAAAATCCCCGATTAAATTACCCATACAGCAATCAGTCTAAAATGATATAAATTAAGCACATCTGTATACTGGGATCACATGATCAAACTCTGTGCTCAGACTGCCAACCCACATCTGGTTTTTAACAAATCATGATCATATTTAGATAGATTAAATTCAAACTACAAATGAAAGTGCTTTCAAACATCATTTGAATCATATTTTTTATAGAGATACATTTCAATCTCTAACTCGAAAGTTGCTCAAATAACACTAATCTTTTGTATCAATACAAAAAGTAACATCCACCAGAGATGAATGGTTTCAGGGTGTAAAAATGACTATTTGCTCTATTTTGTAAGAACTGGAGACAAATGTTGAACAAATCCACCCACCTCTCAGATAAACTTACCTTTTTACATAGTACTGTGGAAAATTAGAAAATTTGACTCTATATTTGAAGAGATACAAGTCAGAAAGTAGGCACCAAGAAAGACTATGAGTAAGCTTAAAAACAAACAGCTAGTTAACACCTTAAGTAGGCAGAAACAATAAATGTTGAAAACCTTTGGCTCAGCGTTACGATGCAATCCAGTGAACCTCTGATGCATCTCTGAAATGTTTGTGATGTTGTGTGAATAAATTAAAACTTCACATTTAGCCACCGTCATTTCAGGTTGCTGTTGTAAAATCAGTGGTAATAAAATATGCTCTTTTGTTACCAGGGTGTGGTTTAAACTCTGTGCTCTTCCCTTGATTTTCTATGACATTTGCCCTCAGGAAAGTCTTTTTTTTCTCTTCATTGTCTTTTTTTTTTTTTGGCCTTCACAAGAGTGTCAGGATGGAAAGGTGCAGGAGACTGCCTGCATTCAGAAAACACTGACTCTTTACCACAATCACTGTGTTGCCTAGCAACATTTTTTTGTGTGTTAGAGTAAAGCTGCAGTCTTTATTGTGCAAACTTATGTGTCTATTAATTCTACCAGAAAGCCTACCCAGGCTATTTCAATTTGGGGCTTAATAACTCATGTGGCTCCCACTATATTGTCCACAACTCAAAATTTATTATATACATATACATGTATCTGCTTCAATGCCACTGAATTACAAAGTGAAAATCAGATTTTGTTCAGACCTGGTAGTAACATGTCTCCGAGCTGATCCAATCAGAAATGAATGCAGCTAAATATGCAGGTGTAAACATCAAGGATATTTCTGCTCTTCAGTCCTGAGGGGACTTCACCACTGTTTCACTTAACACAGTCTAAATCCAGAACACGTAGTGGATATGTTGGTTCTGGTTTGGTTTCTAAAAATGATATTTTAGATACTGCACAAATGAAATGGTTATCGGGAGGTGAGAACATAGACGGTATAAGAGGTGAGAAATAAAAGAGCAACCAACTGCAACACCTGTGGGATAAGAATTTGGTGGGGTTTTTTTTGGACCTCCAACTTTATCTGCCACCTTAAAATGCACCTAGAGAGGTTAGTCACTGTAATATGAACGCTAATATTAGCATTTATGTTAACAACGAGCTTAATGCCACAGTGTAAACATTAGCTTGTTATTACTAAAATAATGTTAACTCAAACCATCAGACCTATTATAAACAAGGCTGTCTTACTGGGTCTGTTCATTCGCTTTCACCAGAAAAAAAAAAAAAAATCTTTGACGCAGCAACAGATACAACTTTTTTCTAATATATAACGCAATATTTTAATTTCTTCAGATCCAATACTTACAGGTCCAAAAAGTATTGCAAATGATCTAAAGAAATTAAAATATTGCATATTTTTTTACTCACTTCAAAAATTAATGTTCATATTTTTTGCATTAATCTTGCATAAAGTGGTTTCAAATTTTAAAATTTGGCTGCTATGATTTTTCTGCTGCACTATTTTACAATGGTTTGGTCATTCTCTCTCATTAGGAAAAACACGCTTTAAACTGCTGTATTAGTTTTGACTTCTCTTACAGCTCTGTGGGTCCATTCATTCATTACAACTGAAGTGACTTGAGACTTGACTTGGACTTGAGATCAAAGAACTTAACTTGACTTAAGTTGGGTTGTCACAGGTTATTCTAGGTTATTCATAGGTTATTGTAAGATCATAGGTTATTCTAACCTATGATGCAAATTAATATTACTATGCATTCATTCTCATTAAATCTGTCCAGACATCCCCATTTCAACTGTCACTACCAATATAACATCCAAAACAAGTGTTGCCAGAGCTAAAATGTGGACTGCAAGAGCTATGCTGGCATTTACCCATCACTCAGCCCGCTGCTTGCAGGGTTAGACCTGCCTCAGTCAGGCAAACCTACCGGCATAAGCTCATGTGTTATTGACTTCCTCACTGGAAGAAAGGAAATTCCCCAAGTTAACCAAGGGGCAACACTGGCTGTCTGAATGTTGTTCCCGGAATAGGAGGTGGTAGAAGCTGGCTGTACACTGTGGTCTCAGGTCACTCAGACTCAAGTTTGAGGCTCAACAATCCAATAACATCTAAGGTCTTCAATTTGAGCTATAATCTCATTCATATTAACTTTGGAAATCACAGTCATAATGAGAAGTGCTAATGTTTTGCATGGTGGCTTTGTGGGAGTGTCCTTTAGTTAATAAAGGTTCTATCTTCACTACATTTTCTGGAAAATAATTAGACACACAGGAATGAGTCTTCAAAAAGCTGAAGAAAGAACTCATAAAAAGGCCAATCAGTGGCTGAAATTGCATCTAGTGTGTTTGGAATAAGTCCACTCGTGTTCGTGTCATCAGCTCTCTGCTACCTTCCAAATCTTCCCACAGTGCAAATATGATTACAGGCTTAGTTTTATGAATTTCTGGAATATCTGATGAGATTCTTGTTGAACCTGCTCAAATAGTAATATCAAACTGTGTTGCCAAATCTCTGCACACAACAGAGAAACGCTTGTATGTGGTAATGAAGTGGGAAGGAGTGAAATATAACATGACTTGTGGTAGTTTATTGTAGACTCACTAATTACGCAGAATAATCAGGGTTAGTCCTTGTGAAAAAAGATACGCTACATGAACGTCCTCAAAATTACTTCATATTGTGATCTGACAGTATTTGCCCACAAACAAGAGAAGAAGAGTTTCTGTCTCAAATTGAGCCAAGCCAAACTGTAATCCTCTCTCAACAAGGAAGGCGAAGCATGAGGGAGTTCCTGGCAGGAGGATCTGACTTCCAACGCTATAGATTTATTCAAGTGAATAATGTAATATAGGCAGTGTCGCTGTATCTCTGTCAAACCAACCCCAGTCTTATGTCAGTGTAGATCTGGGTCACTACCCCCAAGTGTTTCCTACCGCTTTCATTAAACATTAACGGTGTCTAAGTATATTTCTATGTCTCTGCCTCTAAAACCCACAGATGAGTTCCACTTGGAGGGAAAATGAGATACAAATCTACTGATCTTTTTTTCCCCCCCTTTCTTTCTGCAATTGTAAAAGCAGTTTTACAGGAGTTTTTACTTGTTTTTAATTTTTTGAGTGGATTTTTATCAAGACTTTAGATTTGGACTTGTGCAGTCCTGCAGGTTTAGCAATTTGGTAAATCCAAATAATGGAAAATGCGACCGCATCCCAGCTCATGATTACCAACCAACATGGTGCATTCGTGATGAAGAAAAGAATGACAGAGAAATGGAGTGAAGCTCTCACCGAGGTTACGTATTGTATGTCCCGGCACAGTTTCGTCTCCCGGGGAAAGTCAGCCAGATCCAAGAAGTTGTCCACCACCACTTGGCCAATCAAATCATGTCGAGAGAACCTGTCAAAGTCATAGACGCTGAAGTGCAGCTTACGGTTTGACAACTCGGCGTATGCCACAGGAAAGAGAAACACCTCATCGAACACTGGGTTGAGTGTCTTGCGGTGCACCTTGGTCTGGTGCTTGGTTTTGCGGTCAGGCAGTAGGTAGATCTTGACATAAGGATCGGAGGTCCCTGAGAAGTCCTTAGCGGGGAGGTCCTGGGCCTTGTGGATCTTCACAATCAACTGCTCCAGGTCAAAGTCAAACTTCAGGATGAAGTGAAGGCGCCCACAGCTGTCAGTCCGACGGCCGTCTTCTGCATCCACTGACCGCTGCTTATACAGCTCTGGTTTGATCCTACCCAAACCAGACAGAGAATCCTGACGTTGGAACTGGGCTGGGTTAAAATCAGGATTAGATAAGTTCATCTGACGCCGGATGGAGTTGTGCCTGTAAGAAAGTATTTAAATGTTATCAGAAATTTTGCATTTAGTCATCCCTAAAATTGAATTTTTAAATCACCTCAGGGCATCTGCTGAGGTATCTTCATTACTTAATGCCTGATGTGTTATAGATGTTATTTTGTAACAAAGTATCCCAAAGAAATGTATTTCTTCATCTGTATGTAACCCCCACTCCCCTCCCAACAATACTAAAAGCTGAACACAGTCTTCAGGGACTGATTTGTACAAACCGTACAGATGATGTAGGCTCAGTAATCTGCCTCTGAACCCTGTCTCTGGCCAGAGTGTGAACCTGGTTTTTCTCCACCTTCATCTGGGTCTCGAGTGGGATGTCAGGCGAAGTGTGGCTTATCTTTAGGCCTGACTCTGGAACAGCCACAGCTGACGGGGGCCCTGAAGGCTCCTTCACACAGCCATCCTCGCTGTACTCCCTCTCCTCCCCGTCCACCTGCACAAAGTACATCAATAATTCTGTTTCTGCTAATATTCTTCATGGGGAATAATACCTTCTGGTCATAACAGTTACATTATCTTAAACTATTCATTTAATACTTGTCATTGTTTGATAACTTTAAGTGGTGGTAGTTACTTCCTGAGTCATCATGAAATAAGGCATGTGCTCACTGTGTATAGATATATTTTTAAAAAAAAACATGAAATACCTCTAGGGAATGTTTTGGGTTACCCCAAATTTGAAGAAATTTAGACAACATGGAAATTCGAAAATGAAAGGAAAAAAATGGATGATTCTTATATTTACTTTAACATTTACTTCACACTTCTTTCCCCAACAGCTACAAACATGTCTTAACTTTTTTAATCCCTGACATATGAAATACACAAAAAAAATTTTTTTTCTAAATTTGAAGTGTTTATTATACACTGAAAACAAAAAACACCCTCAATTTTGTGTTTTACAATTTCTTAATTTTTTTCATTATGAATAAATTGGATATTCTAATGTATTTTTTAATTTATTAGTTTTACTTTTTAATAGTTTTTGTTTTATTCACAACTTTGTTTTTCTTTTCTGACTATTGGGGTGGCACAAGGGTCACAGAAATACATGTGCCACATATAACAAAACCAACATTAAAGGTTTAATGACTTGAAGACATGAAAAACTTCTCATGAACCTTAGAAAAGACTGATGTTTGGCGTTTTCAGACCTGAGCACTTCAGAAATAGTTTGTCCAGTCACTTTGTAGCTTTGATTGTATTACTTTGGCGTGTAGTCCTACTGTGAGGAACGATGGCATTATTTTTGACCAAGAATGCCTCTTTAAATGAGACATAAAACAAATAGGAAAAAAAGTGTTTTTCCTCCCTTTTCTCCTCTTAATACTTACATACAAAATTCAAATATTTCATTGTGTCATATCTGCACAAATATAGAAAATTTAAGAAGCTCAGAGAACTATTAAATGACACTTTTCTCAAGTTATCTCTAAATTTTATGACTTTATTTTAATTGTCATCTTTAGGTGAAATAATTGCATAGAGCTAACATTATAGATTGACAGTCATGTCTACGAGCAAAAACAAAGTATAAAAAGGCCAAAACAACATAAACTATTGTTTGGATTTGGGGTAGAGTTTGTTAAAGTGGAAACAGATCATGAGACACAGAGTCCATATGGCAGCATTAAAAAAAAAAAAAAAAAAAAAAAAAATTTGACTTGAGAGTGTCATAGAAGATTTTTAACTGCTTATAAAGCAGAAGTAAAACTGTCACACTTTTTAGGTATTGTGATTCTAGCTTTTGTGAACTTTTTTACATTGAAATTCCTTTTTACACTTTGACCTAAGCGTTTCTTATACATCCAGTACCTATACTTCATGGGGTCATGCTTCCACCTTACCTCTGTGAGGACGGGCTGCTGGTCTCCTCCCAAGAAGTGTGCCCCTTTGAGGACATCCGGGAGGAAACGGCCACTCAGTGGCACCCAGCACAGCTTCCATGATACAAAAAGGGAGACGCTGAAGAGAGCCAGACCACAGGTGGTCACCAGCAAGGACAACAGGCTCACTGATACATCTAGAGAAAAAGGGCAGGTGCTCAGTGAATGGTGAACACAGCTTTCAGCTTTGCCAGAACAAAGTGCTGGCACAAAAAAAAAAAAAAAAAAAAAAAAAGTACAATCAAGCTCCAGGGAAGCCAGACTGTGTTTACTCAGAATTATGAATAAAAAAAACAAAAAAACAGTATAACAGTTTCTTAATGTATCCTAGGAAAACAGTTAAAATGAATTATCCAAGCACAGCTATATACTTCAGCTGCAGAGGAACACAAAAGCATTGAAAAACAAACTATTTCTGTCATTACAGGCTTTTTATGGCTGGGGAAAAAAAGGAGGGAAAACAAGAAAGTTATTTCATTCCATCTTTTTGTCAGTGTATTTCCTAACTCACAGATGTCGAACTCCGGTCCTCCGGGGGCTGCTGTCCTGCAGGTTTTAGATGTGTCCCTGCTCCAACACACCTGATTCTAATTAACGGTCGTTAACAGGTTGTCATCAAGGTCTGAACAAGTCTGTCAATGACAGCCATTTAGGACCTAAATGTTTGTAGTCCAAGCTGTTTATATGAACTCATCTAATTTACAAGTTTAACTGCTTAAAGTCCTCCTTACTCATGAAGAAAGGGATGTGTTTTTCATGGAATTAATTCTGTGTAACAAATGTGGATCCCAGCCGAGCCTCACCAGCAGAAGGTAAAACAGCCTGTCAGCAACAACCTGAAACTACCTATTTTGATCAAGCAATGTGAATGGTTCCTCTGAATTTTAGGAGCCAAATTTTATATCAATGAAAAAATAAATACTCTATAGCAAGACAACGCAACTAGTTATATCAGC
>JAOWBL010000021.1:12418185-12441496 GCA_028564865.1 Zenarchopterus dispar | reverse complement strand
ATATATATATATATATATATATATATATATATATATATATATATATATATATATATATATATATATATAACAACCACACATACAAAAATCATCAAACCCATGTTTATTTCATATATTCTTATTCTAAGACACAGAGTCATGGTCATGCATGCTGCATGTCTTTGCATGAACACACTACTCTGAATATTTTATCCCAGAGGAGCAGAAAGAAGTGGCTTAATAAAATCATACTTTTATATACAACTCAAACTCACTGGTAAGGAACCATCTTTTAAAAGTATCCCTGTGGCTTTCCAGGTTCCTGATATTTTCAGTGAAATATCTCTAGTCTTGGAGAGTACAGGTAAGAGTCATTTCAAAGTTTACAACTAGTTTTAGGATAGCTTTTAAGTTCTATTGCCCCTGACTGACCAGAGCAGTGTACACACACTTAGAAATTCTAGTCAATTACTTCAAATTTAGAGTTTAAAATCAATGATTTATGACGCTCTTCCTTTTTTCCTCCTCCTCCCTCCTCCAGAGTCGTGGCTCAACAGCCTTCTGGTTATGAGGAATATCGGGTGGGGCTCATTCTCCCTCCCTCTCCAGACTGCTTGAGTAAAACAGAAGTCAGAAATCAGCACTCCCATTATGTCTGTGTGGAGAACGGATGCTGCGAGCATCCAAACGCACACACACACACACACACACACACACACACAAAGAGAGAAAGAGAGAGATCTGCTTTGTGAATTGTATTGTCGCTAATGGACTCGTGTTACCAGATCACACTTCTCTTACATTTGATGTGAAGTGGGAATGAGTAGAAAACAGGATGTGGTGTGTGTTTACTCACTTTGTTTGCAGAAAGCAGGCTTACCTTTTATTCTAATTTTAGGCTTGGCACTTAGAACAAGGAAATTCAGTGAACTTTCACACTCCTTGATTATGAGATTCTTTGAAAATCTGTGACTTGGGTTTCAAATAAAAATGTTAAAGTTAAATGTTAAAGTTTGATGGGTGGAGGTAGGATTAGGTGCCAATCCGTTTTATTAAACGTTTATTCAATTACTGGTGCTTGGGTATATAAAGAAAGTGTTTTGCTCTTGTAGTAGGTCGTCACAGCTGAATTAAAAGGTTTCACCCCTGCTCTGGGATTAAAGACTGCTCTCAGCCTTCCTAAAAATGTAAAGTTCCTGCTAATCTGCCCCTGGAGCTCATAACACAATCAAACTTTCAATTTAAGCACACAACTCTAAGCTGCTTATGACAAAACTCTGTCCCGCTTGCTTGTTCAGGCTGTGGCGGCTGACCTGAGTCTGTGTAGCGCGGTCTGGCCAGATCCCTGAAGTAGTAGATGAAATCCAGGCAGTTGTCGTCCTGCACTTCTCCTTTGGAGCACAGGTCGGAGAGCAGTTCCAGCGCCTTTCGACAAATCTCATCCTCTCTTTCTGCAGGCATTGCCCTCCAGCATCCTTCTGACTGGTCGGCCACTCCGACTGATCCTCCACCTCTCTCGGTCCCTCACGCACACACGCCGGCAGCGCAAAAAAACGCACCAGAAACGCTGCGCCTACACCCCTGGATAGTTCCCGTGCGCTCGACGCATCCGCAAAAATCCACTCCAAGTCGAATTTACCGCAGCTTTTGGTGAGTTTTCAGGGACAGGAGAAGGTTTAAAATATGATGAAAGAAGTTTCTTTATCGACTTGAAAGAATGATTACTTGCATTATTTCACTGTTCAATTAAGCAAGGGCTCCAAACCAGCGCGCAGGTTTCTGTCTTCTCCCTTCCTCTGTTGTTTTTCTCGCCCGTGTCTTTTATCCGCTGCTCCGTGATGCTGCTGAATCACTATTGAGCCTCTCGGAGTTACGTGGCATCAGTCAAGGTCCTTGAATGAACGCTTTCACTGCTCTGAATTATTTCTCAATGCGTTGGGATGCAGAGAGAGAGAGAGAGACAGGAAGTTCTGCCTCCATCAACACCCCCTCCAGCTCCACCGCCACTCTCCAGCATCAGCCTCCCGCTTCCCTGAGAAGTTCTCTGGGGAAAAGCCGGTAGAAATTGTTGTGCCTCAGCCCTACTTGTATAACAAAAATGTTGAGGATTCCTTCTCTCTTTGCTCTGTTTGCAAAGCGAAGGACTTGCTCCCTCCCCAGATGTAAATACATGAGCAATTAAGTTATAGCTTCATGTGCTTCTGGGTAACAGATGTTTCAATATAGTAGGGGGCCCCAGCACCTAAGAGGACCCCCATGCATGAGCTTGACCTTTTCTGACATAAGTAATGAAGGGCAAGAAGCAAAGATAAATGTCACAATAAAGGCCCCGTGGAGGAAGTAATAAAGGGTTCGCCACTCAATCTTTCTCTGCATGACATATTAGGAAAGGACCTTTAAGCATACTAACAAATAGAGCCAAGACGCAGAAGCTTTTATTGTATTATTGGGCTCAGTGTTTGCTGCATATTCATAAAGCTGACAAACTGCATTCAAATGTGTTTGAGGAGGTTCAACCTCACAGAAGCTTCAAAAAAGGAGGTTGAACCAATGCAATTTTAGAAGACTTTTCCCCTTTAAAAGCAAAATTAAAAGCTACATTAAACATATATCTCATATATGATTGAAAGCACATTATAAATAAATCATCCAGACTCATATTGCCTTCGACCTTTGGTGAGGTTATACAAGCATTTTCCATGTTTCTCATTCATCTCTACACTCTGCAAGCCATTGGTGAGCACAATGTTGGGTTAAGTGTCCTACCAAGAGATGCTAAAACAGGTAGAAGGGATGGGCTCAGAAGACGAAGATGACCAGTTCGACAACAGAGCCAGGGCTAATACAGATAAAGCTAATCTCCAGAAACATACATCTGCATTGGAGAAAAATTGCTAAACCTGCTTATAGTCAGAAAAGGTGCATTTCCATTAGCAGGGGCTCAGGATAAACCCCCCAGACAGTAACCTCCAACATGGCTGGCCCCCTCCTCTTCCCCTTATGCCAGCATGTCTCGTTACACTGTAGCACCATACAAGAACCATTGACTGAATATATAACACAGCTGACCACAAGGTGGCAGTAATGCACATTTTTTTTGCTGTTCCTAAAAAGCCAATGACGGTCTAAATGAGTAAAGTCAACAGGAAGCCCCATGTGAAATCGGGACTGGGAAACTGGGAGGCGGAGTAACAAACAAAAGTGCTCTTATTCAAACCAAAAATGTTGTCACATGCAGGATAATCTTAAAACCAAGACCAAAGTGACACAGGGAGCAAGACCAGGAGTACAAGAAGAGAGAAATGGTGCACAGCAGAGCAAAATGACAACGGGCTATCAAAGAAAGGATAAAAACTTGGACAATATAGACACAGGAGTGAACAATCTAGTCTAATCTGAACCAGAGGTTAACACTTTCAAAATAAGATAGGAAGGAAAGCTAATGGGTTAACACACAAAAGAGCAGATAAAGCAAAGTTAAAACTAAACTTAAAAAGAGAGTTTTAATCAGTTCAACATGCTTGTTGTTTGAAAAAATGTAGAAATATTTTGACAGTGTTATTAGCAGCCCAAACCCAGTATCTAATTGTTGTTCTGATGCTTTTGCCACTTCCAGGTAGAGGATACCAACTGCAAATAGAAAACTACTATAAATCAGAATTTGATGTGGCTGTGAACAATTTTTGGATACATGTTAAGAATTAATAATAAGACCATGTGTAATGGGAGAGGGTTATTTTTCCCCTATATTTTCAGTTTTCTTGCAAGAACACCAAGCAGTAACACTATAATATTCAGAAAAAAAAAAGAAATTTCAGAAAAAAAAGCTCTGGTTTTGGCTGGGTAGATAAAACCTAACAAAATATTAAAAACATAAAGCTTGTTGATTTAATCCCTTATGCCCACGGGGTCCCAAGTCTTTTTAAAATGAAACCTTTTCAATAAGTGTGGCGGTGAAGATGCCACCTGATGCAGCATCACTACGGTTCAGTTCTGTTGCATCAAAACAGATGGCTGAACCTGAACATTTTTAAAACAGGTTCAGTAATACCACTGTTTGTTGATTTATTAAAGTAAAGCTGATGCTCGCTACAAATTTGATTTGTCATATGTGAAAATGTAAATTCTTGCAGTTCTTCTAATTTTCACTCTCCCCTTGTGATGGAGGCTTGGAGACTTTTTGTCTCTGTTTGTAATCAATAGTTTCTAATCACTCTTGATTGAACAACAGTGCACCCTGCCCCCAAACCATAGCAAACATTGCTTCAGCCAATCACTGACAGGGGAAGGGTTTAACCACATTTTTTTCTCAATTAGAAGAGAGGGGGAGGGAGGACCGAGCCCTCCATCCTTTGTTGATGTTTTGTTTCAAACACCCATAGATTTGCCATCATCCAGAAATCCTTTACTTTACCTTTAAATAATTTTCTCGAGACCAGGATTTCAATAATCAAACAAAATTGGACATAATATTTCTATATTTCAGTTTTCTCACATCCTTTCATTTTCTATACCAGCTTCTTTTCTGTTCAGGGTCGCAGGGGATGGTGCTGGATATATCACCAGTCCAGAAACAAGGGATTTCCATTTTTATTTAATGCAAATTACTGTCTGTACATAATGTATTAAACAGATGTAGAAACTTCAAATAGTGCTTTTAGAAAGAAAATGACCTGAAACCTTGAAGTAGAACAGTAATGTACAGTACTTGAAATAATCAGTTTTTATAAGTATATTTAATTTGCTTACAAGATGTATCTGTTCACAGAGCAAAATCGAGTCATTTCATGACAAGAATCCACCTAACCTGTAAGCTATGCCTTGTAAAGGCATTATATGTCTTTTTTGCCCCGAAAAAGACAGATTATGAGTTTTATCATTAGATTACATTGACATTGGCTTTATAAATTAGATTTGCCAGAGATGTGACCCTAAGACAAAGAAAATATGATTTCTTCACTGCCTGTATTTGAATCCAAGCATGGTGGTTAGAACAAAGCAGAAGACACTCAGTTCTGAAAAAGTAAGGTAAGAAGACAAGAGGTGGATGTATTGTTTCTGTGATGGTGGACTGTGCCACCCCCACCACACACACACACACACACACACACACACACACACACACACACACACACACACACACACCCCAAAAACCAAAAACTGGTTATGTTTTACATGTACACTACCTGGCTGAAGTAACCTGTGTTTGACCCCCCCATGTCCTCCCTCCAGTTTTCCCCTACTTCTGACTCATATTTTATTTTATTTTAAGGGTTGCATGCATACAGAAATCCAATTGTGAGTTTGGATTTTTTTCTTCAGAATTGTTTCTCTACACTTCAATTGTTTATGGTCCTAGATCGCATGTATATCTTTCACAAGTGACCACGTGACATGAGTACTAATGGACATGTCAGAATTTATGATGCTTTTTTTGTACACACATGCATTGAGTATGGCAAGTATTTGCTGAAACTGCTATCAAATATATGATGTTTGAGTTATTTGAATTCTTCATGATTTCTTTCTTTCCTTCTTAGCATGGTCAAAACTTTTTAAGGAGCTGTTTTTGTTCCTTGTACTATCAAGGAAAAAGATGATGTAAACTTTTTTTTACTTAACTTGCTGTCTCATGACTTGAAACTACAACCATTATCGGCACCATGTGGATCTGAATCAGTATACTAGGGATAATTATAAACATAACACTATTAAAACACTGATTACCAAGTATAACTAGACAACATTATCTACTCAGAATGCATTGCATATGTGATAAGATTTTGAAGCAGTCGGAATATTGGAAATGTTTTTATTACATAGGAGGAGAGAACTTGAACACATTAAAGATTAAAAGTGTTGGCTGGGGTTTCTTTGAAAGTTAGCCTGCTATCTGGTTGTGATTTCAAAGGTCTCGTGTCAGCTGGAGTTTTCTGATGTGTTAGTAGTCATCATTAGTATCTAAATTGTTAGTCTACTCCCAGTCTGGTAGATTAAATAGTAGATCTCTTTGAGTCAGATTAAAAGATGCTAAATGGTTAAACTGGTTAAAGTGCTTCGTGACAGAGTCCGTGCAGCTCTGACTGGACATTGTTTAGATTTTTCACATGAAAAGTCTTCCAGAGACAGGAAAAAAGAGCTCCTTTAGAAAAGCCACCTTTGAGCTGGAAAGGGTTTTGCAAACTTGTAAAAAGACTCTTAACAAGATGGTGCAGTTTTATAATTCCCTATAATGGCCAAGATGTGTGTGGGTCCTCGTCATCTATTTGCATTTCCGTACACATGAGCATATTATTTGTTCATTTCCAAAAACAGTGAATTGGGCTGTGTTTACTTTCAGGTATGAACATGAACACATCAGTGCACCTGTGTGTGTCTTGTGGATAAGGTGGGGGTTGATTCAGCATTACATGGGAGGATACAGGCAGGGCTCATAGCCAGCCCAGCTGCCTCTGAGGAACTGAAGGCTTCTGTTCAGCCGCCATGCCAGTTGTTCCTTTCTTAAAAGCTCCTCTCAATGCAGCATCTACATTAAGAACTCCAAACTAATGTTAAAGGGACACTCACTATGACTTTCACTGTCTTGTAGCTCAAAATACAGAACCAGGTCACATGTAATGAAAGTCAGCATTTCATTCAGGATGTTATAAAAGAGACAATGACCTCTGGTTTTGATATCATTTATACTTTGTGTTTGTGTAACTTTAGTGACTTTTTCTCTGTTTCTAGTGAGAGGGGTTATATGGGGAAGGGCATCTTCTCACCCTCAGACACTGTTATAAAACAGAGAGATGACTTGCTATAGTCAGAACAAGGCACTCAGACAGATGTTGTGTAAACTGTTCTCCTTGCAAGTAAAATAAATGTGCTAATATTCAACCGAAGTCAGCTTGATATTTTCACAATTTTCCATAACAAATATTATTAATCAATGACTATGTTTCTTAACAGCAGCGATGGGCAGAAGATCTTCACTTTGCCAATAACTGCATGAAAAAAATAAAGTGTTTCAAAAGTGTTCCTGAAAATATGATAAGGAGAGTTTTGTGTATTTCTATTTCTATGACAAATAATATTAAATTATTTATGGCATTTGGAATAGTTTCAGTGCATAATGCACAAGGGCACATGCCTGAAATGGATGCCTGTAATCATCAAGAATCTTCAGCATTACGTTAAGAAGTGTCAGTTATCAATGTCTGGTGTATCCAGATAGGAAAGGAAATACACTGGCAAACCTTTGTCTAGCACTGCAATAAATACTATATTCACAAAAATCAGCTAAAACTTTACTGTGCAGAAAAGATGCCTGATAAACAGCTGGTTTTAAAAGACGAAAATGCCAGCATTAGGAACCTGTAAGATGGGGTGGTGGACTTATATACATATCTGTTATCCACACAACCTAGTTTGCTACCCCACTGTTTTTTTTTTTTGTTTGTTTGTTTTTTTTTTCACTGCATTTTTTTTGACTTTGTTGGTTAGGTTTAGGCACCCAAACCACATGGTTTTAGTATTAAAGACAAATCTGGTTTTCCTGTTGTTGAATGTTACCAGTAGTCTGCACCTAGCTCTAAACCCTCTGTATTCACATACAGTGTCAAAAAAATAAAATGAATAAATAAAGATATGATGTCATAAATTAAGTGAGTTATCCTTGTGTATAAAGGTTTGTTGTGTTTTGGGATATTGGGCATATTTGTGCCCCCTCTGCTGCATACTTACCACTGGTGATTGGTCTTTTGTTATGATCTTAAAGAGGTCCATAAGCTACCAGTGTTGTCAAATGTTTGATTTTCTTTCCCTTTTCCATGCGCTGTGCTGGAAACATCTACCCGACTGGGAATGTTGACAGAAGCCATGGATTCATGTTGTTTTCACTGGAAGATGTTGATTTTTATGTTGAAGAGCCACATACAAGTAGCTTAACTGGTTCACTGAAGACACACAACTACCAGTTCAGCTTTAGGGAAAAACATGGCCAGTTAAAAAATCAGCTTTGTCAGATGCTTACAGACGTTGATAGAATCCTAATAGATGAGAGCCAGTTCATAGTTTAAATTTGTGCTTTTGAATGAAGACTTTAGGACTTAGATTTCACCATCTTCTGGTTTCACTTGAGCACTTGGTTTGAGAAGAGCCTGAGTAGATTCACTTTGTGTTCGCTGCGACATTTATCTTATGTGTTAAGTGGTAACATTTTGTTTTAAACTCATTTATGGTTTAAACACCTCTTGATATGGACTGCAAGGATCTGGAAACACATCACCTGCCTCCTGATATTTTTTTCTCCAATCATAATTACTAACTCATCATGCCAGGGGTTTGTCACTTCAGCATAATCATGTAGCAAGTCATTATTTGGGGCATTTATTTCAAATGTGCTGTGTCACACAACCAGCAGAGGTTCGTTGGAACTGAAATGGAAACATGAATCACAACAAAATGCTTTCAGAGATGACCTGCAGGTTTGTTTTCTCCACTGGTGTGCAGTCCGTATCAGATGGCTTGGATCAAAATTGGTCCCAGAGCAGCTGTTTATCACCCCTTAAAGTTAATGAACACACCAAACCTTGACACAAACAGAGTAAACATTGTCAGGTTTCTTTAGCCCTTTGTGTGTGTGCTAACTTTATACAATCTCCTATGAAGAAAATCAATAAAACAGATGTGGGGCCACAACTATCGCTCTTACCGCTATGCTTGAATGAACTGAACAGCACAGTTATGTCCTTTCAATACAGACACATCCTTTATAAATACATTTGAGTCAGATTAAATGAAAGAAAATTTGTTTATAAAAGGAATACTCATTCCTCAGATCAAAGCAGATTTCTGTTTTTGCTCTTATGTTTTGATATTAACTTGTTCATGCAAAACCTGAACAAATATATAGCAATGTAAATTGAATGAACACGAGAGGAGAATATGAAGAGGAAGAAGGAGGCAAAAGGCAAAAGAAGCGAACAGTAAGGTACTGTTTAAAGGAGGGCAGGAATGCCGGCACTGTCTGAGCAAACAAGTGAGCCTTTGAAGGCCCTGGCTTTTGGAAACTAGGATGTGAAGTCTGGAACAGAAAAATTCAGGTGAAAAAAATAAATAAATAAAAGTCTAAGGTAATTTTCTTTTAACAATGGAGGCAGACTAGTTTGAGATGGCCCTTGAAATTTTTCATGGCATGTTTCAGTTTGGCTTATAACTTTTTTCAGCTTCAAATCAAGCAACACGTTTTCTTTAAAAAAGAAAAAAAAAGATTCTTTCAGACACAGTTCTGGACATCTAAAATGGATCATCAAAGCAATATCTCCAGGACTTGGGATTGCAGGCTGTTGTCATGCTGTGTGTGATGGTTTGGAAATAAACCAATGGCCCCCAATTGTGTAAACATCCTTCAGTTGTCAAGTAGATATAACTCTTGGCAGCTCTTTTTCTTCACAGCATGGCAGCTTAAAATGGAATCTGACCCAAAACTGTTATCAGATGTAGTCATAGATGTGCCAACTTGTGCTGGGAAACAAGGTGGGAACCAGTTGTAGCCATGAGCCCTGACAGATGCAGACACACCTGAACATCCTAGATTAATTTGTCACTAATCCTTTATTGCCAAACACCAGTCAGAAACATGCTCATTTGGAGTGAGCACAATCCTGCAGAGAAAGCAAGAACCTGCAGCTGTGTTGCCTTCCACTGCCCACCCTTGCTCTTCCTCTCCACCTTGCACGGGAGCCAAAACCTTGTCTAGTTTTAAGACTTTCTATCATGCTGGTTCATGTTAACACACTGAATGTTCCAACCTTATTCAGATAAGTACACAGCTTATGTAAGGCTTGGAAGGATTCCAGCAGAGAAAGATTTCATGTGGACAGCCGGTAAGGTTGCTTGAGGCCTAGTCGTTCAGGTTATGTCTTGGGCTACGTTGTAGGATAGTAAGGTCATGCTCTAAATAATGACTAAATTGATGAGCAAATTATTGTTTCAAATATGTTTGTTCTTTCGAGCAAGGAAGATAAAACCATTCTGCATATATGTGTACCAGCTGAGAAAATTATAACATTTTTTCTTCTTTTTTTTAAAAGAAGGTCTATATTTGTTTTGGGTATGAAAAAAGAATCACAGCATCAGAAATGTTACCATGCACTTTGGAAGTCTTTGAAGACAAACCGTTCTTGCTGGATCACAGGTGTTGCATAAGAATTTTTGAATCAATAACAAAAATCACATCCATGAAACAAATTAACTGGTAAGCATTAAGTAACAGCTCTGAGACAGAAATTACGTCAGTAACCAATGCAATTTAAAACCCTCCTCATGGAAAACAGAGAAAATTGTGGCTTCACACAAGGAGGAACAAAATATGTCAATGATTTGACATTATTCCATTTTCTGCATGAATTGATCATAAGATATGATCTGATTTACAACTAAGTCAGAAGTATGAGTGTAATGCGAGTAAGCCAAGGATGAATAATTGTTTGTGTTTTTATGCAGCACATCCATAAAAAATTTGGAATCCTAATAGAAAAACTAAGCAACCCCTGGATTCAATGGACACTCTTTTAACTGCACTTACTCTGCAATTTACTATCTTTACTGTGGCTTTATTGTTTTTCCTCAGTTATAAGTCACTTTGGATAAAAGTCTCTGATGAATGTAATGGGATGTAAAAACCACAAACACATGCTTTTTTTTAGTTTTAGGAGGCACAGATGCACAAGCGTTACTCTTTTTCCCAAATGCAAGAAACTATCCACATCCGCCGTCTGTTTGGTTTGTCTCATTAACATCAGAAGAGGTGAGTGCAGAAGATGGAGCAGGTGCTGGATCCATGCTACCCTAAATAGCAGACTAGGATATGCGGGGTGGTCGCCATCTCACTGGCTCCCCTCCTAAAAAAATAAAAAATTAAAATTAAAAAAATCATCATCTAATTGACATCAGATCAGACCCAAGTTCAAGTGTGCCCTTGGAGGCAAGTTACTGAGTCGGCCAGTCCATCACCCAACTCCTTGTCAGTTAGTGTACAAGGGACTGGCGACATACTAGTATGGGGTAATAAAACATGGGGAATATATACAAATAGAATCATATTTTGCTTTTGTAAAGTCTAGTTTAAGGAGTAGCTTATGACCCACTCAATGACTGTAAAACAAGGTAAAATCATCACCCCTCCCTATCATGTTAGATATGAGATGTTTCTGCTTGGGTTTTCTCAGATTATGTCTTGTAAATTTAAGCTGTTTTTATGTTCCTTTTTTCATTCACAGGCGCTTTTTGTCCTATACACATTTTTCTCTCATAATTTAATCATTTAGTCTTTTATTGCCTGGTCCACAAGATACCTTCCACACAACATGTCAAGACATTCTTTGGAAAACTTTGGGAAGGCAGAAGCTTACTCATGTGCTTTGATGGACACATTGCGTGGGAGATTCATGAAGAAAAGATGTCAGACCATTCTGACTATTCCTTCAAGGCTAACTTTCACTCCTGGGTACTTTGTTTTTGCCACACTGAGTATTTATGCTTTGCAGTTTTGCACTTATCTTAGCTGGTTGCCTACTTATATGAAGAATCGCAGAACTACATCTTTTCCACTTTTGCAAAGTTTGACAGTTTGAGCACACAAACATCTTTGATATTACTGTGTAATGGTTTCTAGCTTATGCAAATCCTCTATTGATTGCAAATCTTCACAGGTTGGTGTGAGGCATAGTTCACATCAGCAGGTTTTTTTAGTAATCAACAAATTCGAAACATTTGAGTGAAATGTCTTCTGGCAAACAGGTCCAACTTTGTTTTAAGGACTGGGTTCCAGTTTGTTTTCCTTTTTGTTCCTTAGCTTTTGATAATTCACTTGATCTTTTTACAGACTTTCCTGACATTCCTGAGTGAATGTTGCAGACATGACTGGAACCTATGAGTTTATTTGAACAATAATTTTCCAGATACATGCAGTTAAAAACTGAATTGTATAGAGGACAGATGTTGCTTTTCCCTGTTTTGCTGATGGTTTGCAAATTTATCTGCCCCTACAGACAAAGAGTTTTGGGGGGATTTTAATTTGTTTTAGCCATCTTAGCCTTGATTTGGGTGAGCTGAGGTTGTTTTAATTGTGCTATCAAAATAAATTTGACCTGACTTGAGCTGGTGGATGTACTTAGCATTGTATGGGAGTGCAAACTGCTACTTGAGTTGCCTGACTGAACCAGCTTGCCAAATATGTGTAAATAGAGACAAACTGCCATTTCCAAGATATCCAAGATGACAGATTTTTTGGTATCTACATCACATTTATAGTTTCAGCACATTGACTAAGAAAGGAGATATGAACATTATTACAGTATGTTTAAATAATTTCCACACCCTACACCCACTTAACAAAACAATGAAAACAAAAAGCAATTGTGAAGTGTAGAAGAAAATACAGTGTGGTGTTACATTGCCACTGCTGGTTGCAAGAAGTGGTTTAGAAATCCCATGTTATGCAACTTTGATTCGTGTTCATATTGATGAAGCACCACAATGGAGTCCTTTTACTTTGATTGTGAGTCAAGAATCTGGATCTGTTAGTTGTATAAACCTTCCATTTTCCATGTGCCAGATTTCCAAGTTTCCACCAACCAGTCAGCAAGGCCCATTTTCTGAAAGAAAATACAACATATTGTGTAATAGGCAGTGGTAGTCAAGCTTCTCAAAGAGCCATAAAAACTATGTCTGAGCAACTTTCTGAGGTCAGTCTGACAATGAAGGATTGGTGAAAAATGAATCTTGAACATTCACGTGGGTCTGTTCCGTTAGTTGTTGGCAGTTTGACAAATGAGGATACTTCCTGGAGATACTGTAAGCAAATAGAAATACAAGCATAAAAATGACTCACATTGTTTTATGTTGACCGAGAATAGTCTCCTAGAAACTTTCAGTTTAGATATCCAGAACTATGTCTGCAGGAGTCATTTTAAAGAAAATGTGCTTCTACATTTAAACCTGATAAAAGCTACAGGCTAGACTGATATATGCTTAGAAAATGTTCAAGGCCCCTCTCAGACTAGTGGTTCTCCATTGTTAAAAGGAAATTATGACAGATGTTTTTTTTTACACTTCTTTTACTTTTTTCCATCCTGCTTTTGAAAAGCCAAGGCCTTTAAATGTTCACTTGTTTGCTGAGACAGTGTCTGCATTCCTGCCCAAGGTACTTGATGATTTCACAACAAAATAGATTAAAAAACAGGTGATAAAAACATACCAAGTCTATCATTATATAGCAATAAATAGAAACAAAATAAGAATACACTATTGATAGGTTATTACACATGACCTGATTATTTAAATAATGGTGTGGTAATAAAACTGTGATCGAATCTGGTCCAGGGAAGTACTTAAAAAGAGATGATGACCTACATCTTAATCATGGTTGTGGCTCTGCTGAGATAATGGGACCTGGGGATCTATTCTGGAGATCTTCAGGTTGCATTATCTAAGTGACCTGGAGATCTCAGCATTTACAGAGACTCTTAAGGAGCCTCAGGAAAAAGCTGACGTTGTTGAACTTTCTGAGTTAACTTTGATTCTCACAACTGTCCTGCTCTTAGCTGCGTTTTAATTTCCTACAGATGATAAAACAGCTGATTGATCAACAAGCTCTCTCTTACAAAAGTATGAGCACCACATGTCTTGCATTACAACACACCTCCTAGATCAGAAATCATTAAGCAAGTGATCCCTCATCTTGAAACAGAGTCAATACGTTGACTCCAGAGTACATAGACATTGTCGTTATGTGCCTTCCTCCCCCTTAGCTTCTGGGTTAGTATTTCACTAAAGTGCTGTATACCACATTAATGTTCATGTGCAGCTGTAGCGCATTAAATTATTAAAGAGTAAATCAACAACAAATGACGATAACGATTGGAGCAAACTGCTAAATGCTTGACAAGGATCTTTTAAAAGATGTTGGATTTTCTATCATCTCTGTGAAGTTCTGTTTGCTGCTGGCAGAAACACACTTGCTTTGGCATGATTTTATTCTATAAGTCATGTTCATTTCTGTTGGAAAGATCTGCTTGGTTTTCAGGGTGAAACTTATTCACTCATTCAGTAGAGAGTAGAAGTGGAATCTCACTGGCGTCTTTCATGTCATCTTCACCATCTCTGGCAAAAATGAGGATACCGGGCTCTGTTAGTATTTATGTCAATGCACCATCTGATAGTGAATCATTTTTAAAAACAAAACCCTTATTCTTTATATTGCTCCAAAACTCATTAAGAGAAGGTGTGCTAAACTTCCTTATAACTTCCTGTTTTGAGTCATAAGGTGGAGAAACAGTGGGATGTAAAGCTGTGTCAACGATCTAACAACGCTAATATGCAGGTGTGTGTTTGGAAGTGTTTGCAATCAATGTGGCATTAGGCCAGATGCCTGAAGAAACGCTGCTGTCATTATCATCAGTGGTCTCAACAGCTGCCTTCGCATTCACGTTTGTTGCACTTTGATGTGTTGGAATATAAGATAGGATCATTTTATTTGTCACATACACAATTATACACAGTACAGCATGCAGTGCAATTTGTTTTGTACCAGCATCCAGTGGCAAAGGGGACCAGTGTGTCATGCAAAGTCCAATTTTATTGCTAGTAGTTGAGCTAATGGATAGCCTGAGGGAAGAAACTCTCCCTTATCCTCTCAGTAGCACTCATTAGGCAATAATAATAATGTCGGCCTGATGGCGGCAGGGAGAAGAGAGGGTTTCCAGGATGGCTAGGCTGCTTCACAGCCCTTGATCTGCATCGCTTGGTGTAAATGTCCTGCAGATTGGGAAGGGCGGATTTGAACAGGCCTGCTAAACAGGCCAGCTGAACAGGCCACCCTTTTGAGAGCTGAGAAATCCTGCTGGGTGCAGCATCACCAGATGGTGATGCTCCTGCATATGATGCTCTTAGTGATGCAGGTGTAAAAGTCCCTGAGCAATGTGAAGGGATGAAGACAGGTGTGGCATGACTGTCACACCAAGAAACTTAAAACTGTCCACTCTTTCCTCCTCAGACTCACTGATGCAGAGTGGTGGAATATCCAATGATTTTTCCTGCTGAAACCACAGTCAGTTCCTTAGTTTTGCTCTCATTCAGCAGGAAATTATTCTCCTGGCACCAATTCTCTGGGTGGATGACCTCCGTCCTGTAGGCCTGCTCGTCATTCTGGGAGATGAGGTGCATAATGGCTGTGTTCAAAAAACTTGATGCTGATGTTACTTTCTGATGTGGATATGCAATCATGTGTGTGTACAGTTGAGGGCTCAGTACACAGCTGTGAGGATATCCAATGCTGAGGGTAAGGGGGTACCCACGTGTACCACCTGTTGTCTGCCAGTTAAGAAGCTGTGGACCTATCTACACAGGGAGGTGTTCAGTCCAAGCTCACACAGCTTAGTAACCAGCCTGGAAGGCACTATGGTGTTGAATGCTGAACTGCAATCTATGAAAAAACACTTACATAGTTCCCCATCCCAGTGTCCATATTGGCAAGAGTTTTGTGGAGCATGAAGGCTCTGGCATTATCTGTTGATCTGCCTGGGCAGTATGCAAACTGTAACAGGTCCAGTGTGGCAGGTAGGGAGGAGGTGATGAAGGTTTTAAATAGTCTCTCAAAACATTTCATCTCCACAGATGTAAGGCCCAGGGGTAATAGTCATTGGGATTACTGGACTGGGTGTTCTTGGGGACAACCACTATAACAGACTTTGTAAAACAGTTGGGAATTACATATTGTGTGAGGAAGAAGTTAAACACAGGTGCCAGTTGTTCAGTGCAGGCTTTAAAGACACATCCACTAATACTGTCTGGTCCTGATGCCTTCCTTGCATTTACACTCCCGTCACTGTGAGTGTTTCTCCCCCTCTGGCTGGGAGTGTAGCAGCTTGTCTGCTGTCTGACTCAAAGCACACAAAAAGTTATTAAGTCTGTCAGCCAGAGAGTCATTGGCACTCGCAATGGATGTGTGTGGCATTTTATAGTCCATAATGGTGCATAGTCCCTGCCACAGATCCTTGGAGTCACACTGCTGTAATTGTGTCTTCAGTTTCTTGTCATAGCTCTGTTTAGTCTCCTTCACTGCTCTGGAGATGTTGTAGGAAGCACCCTTGTACGTCACCATGTCCCCGGTCACAAGCCCACTGCTGTAGTAGCAGTGCGGTATCTCAGGGTGTCACAGATGGTTGCATCCACCCATGCCTTCTTATTGGGAAACTTCCTGACGGTGGCTTTAGGAATACTGTCCTCCACTAGTTTCCAAATAAATCCCACAGTGGCTTCCATAAAGACTTTGATGTCACCGTGGATCCATCCCAGAACATGTCCCAGTCGGCTGAATCCAGCTCACCCTGCAGAGCAACCTCTGACTAGCTGGTCCACTGCGTCACTACTTTGACTGCAGGTGCTGCCTGTTTGAGCTGTTGTTTATACTTTGACATGAAAAGAATGGCAGCCTGGTCTGATTTACTAAACAGGGTCAGAGATGTGGTTTTGTAACTGTCATTGAAAACAGAGTAGAAGAGGTCTTAAGTTCTCTCTCCTGTGGTGGGGCAGGTGATGTGTTGTTTAAATTCTGGCATCGTTTTCCAACAGGTTTGCACTGTTAAAGTCCCCAGTCACAATGAGGGTGGCATCCAAGTGGTTAGCCTGAAAGCTGGTAATAGCTTCATGTTGTTTGGTCCATGTCCGTTTGAGGTGGAATATAAATGCTACTGGTGATGACCAAAGAGAACTCGTGGGGGAGGTAACAGGGATGTCATTTTATTGTCAGGAGCTCCAGGTTTGGGGAACAAGAGTAATTCAGAGAAAGAAGGTTTCCTCGTTACACCACTTGCTGTTCACCAGGAGACCCACTCCACTTCTTGTTTTGACACACTTACTCTTTCTGTCCATGTGATGAACTGTGAAAAACTCCGCTGGTTGAACGATGTGGTCCGGCATCACAGCTGCAAAGTATAGCTGAATTTCTATAGAAATGCCAATTTACAACTGACTCTTGACCCAGATGGCTTGGCGCCCTGTAGTTCTGTGAATAGTTTGGACTTCCAATTAGAACAGAAGAGACAGGAGACAGAGTTAGCCAGTCAGCTTTAGAAAGAGGATAGTTGTCCTTATTCTGTATGGCACACCTGAAGCTCTTAAATGAATGGTATCAAAAGATCTATTAGAATGATTACATTTCCCTCTCCTGCTGTGTTGTAAAAGTGTTGAATGGGTTTTGACTTTGAAAGCAGTAACAGTGAGCTCTATTAGATTGCCCTCGGCTGTACTAGCACAACACATTCTTAACAAGGAACTACTTACTAGTAAACACATGGAAAAATCAACAATAAGAACTTCAACATCCAAAGTCCCATGAGTCTTGGCTTCCTTCCAACCACAGACTATATAAAACAATGGAAGAGCATTCAGTCACGTGACCCATTGGTTTCTGAGGACCAGTTTTGAAGCCCAGTTTTCTTCGTGCAGGATGCGGCCATGCTGCTTTGGAAGTCGACTGAAACACTCCCACCGTGTGTCAATCAAAGTTAACTTTACTCCCAGCCCCAATTCACTGTTTCAGAGTTGTCATGGATGTGAAATCAAATGATTGAGACCAAAACGGTCTTTTGAACCAGGCTGTAAATATGCTTATTTCTGTTCTAAAGTTGGACAGTTGAACATCAGAGTCACTGGAGATTGACTCACTTTTGTAGCCAGCCTCTATCGGTCTATGACTTTCTCATCCATAATCATCATGCTACTGCACTGAGTGAAGCTATCGGTAGTTTGTACTAGTAGTTTGTACCAACCCAGTGTCGGTTAAAAACGACTTACATTTTTGTTTTTGCTGTCAAGTCAAGAGATGAAATGAGATATTCTGATGTAAATGTTCGCCAGCAGCTCTGAAGCTATTTTCAGCAGAGATGAACTGAAGGAGCTGGCAGCAACTGCTAACTTTGATTAACATATGGTGGCTGTGTTCCCATTGGCTTCCCAGGCGAGATGTTTTAAAATTGGTCTTCAGAAAGCAATGGGTCATGTGACTTAATGCTTTCTTCATTGTTTTTTCCTTTCTTTACAGTTTATGATAATCACACATTGATGTGGTGCTGTGTCTTCTTTTTAAATTTACAAAAGGGAACAACAGCTTCTTTGTACAGATACAAAATGGCAGCTATATTCTCACTGCTGGCCTTAAATACTGTAACTGCTGGCCAAAAGAAGGCAGAAAATAGGGCTCATGGATATCTTACCACTGGTTTAAAGTAACTTGTAAATGTTTGTGCATACTTGAAATAGATGCAGACAATGCAAAAAAGTAATTATTGTTTTGTGTGGTTGCCTCTTCTTGCATTGTTGTTTGCGTTATGAGCATAGGATGTGCACGTGCAACCAATCAGTAAAATTACCATCATGCCTGCTCTAATACTCCTCTCATGATTATCCTCAGCACTGCAGCTAATTGAAGTGCAGTATTGATTGTGAGTGTCATCACTGGACTCTCTGAGAGTGGAGGGAAGATACTTCTGACTTGGAAGAAGTAAATGCACTTGTGTTTTGTTTCAGATTGGCATTAAACAGTAGGGTACAAAAACAAAAACAACAGCAACTTAATTTGTATCCACATAGTAAAAGCCAGACCTGCACATCTAGGTGTGAATCCTGCAACACTGATGAATCTTTCAGTTTTTATGAGGCTACATTCAGTACTGATTTGGACAACAACCATAGTACACCCTGCTCTACAGATGCTGAACCACCTCTCTGCTCATGGAGTTGTGTGGTTTTGTACAAGGATCTACTTTGTAATCAAGAATAATTAAATTGTAAAGACATAGCAAATAATTATTTTGTCACTTATAAAGGACTTCAACCTAATAATGCAATATATGGCAAAATATAATATTTTGTCATTTCTGGGAAAAGCGTTGGACTATCTGAGCACTATCTCCAGTGTCAGGCACGCCCTGTGAATTGAAAGCTTTTTTTTTTTTTTTTTTCTTTATGGCTTGGAGTGAAGTTATAATGTGATCTTGGCAGGAATTGAATTAGGTTTTCCTATTAGCTTGTCCCTTGCTTAACCAAGACATCTGCTTTGAATCCCCCCTACTACAATATAATTATGTGAGTCTTTTCAGTCAATGTCTTCCTGTCCCATATTTCTCCCAGGAGCAGCTCTGCTTTAGAACATTGCCCCCCTCCTCTTGGATGTACACATCTTCTTCTTCAAGTTTTGATACCCCACTGTTCTGATTTCACCATGCACCTGCTTTGTATGCAATAATATATTTTTCAAAAGATTTTGTTATACATTAATCAAAAGAAAACTAGACTGCCTAATGCAGCCTAAGTAACAAAGGCATTTCCATTTTTTATGACTGTGTCATTTTATCCCATCAAGGATCCACCTGGAATATCTTTTTTTCTCTGCCTGTCACTTTCTCTTTTCTTAAAGATATGTGGCTCTTGGTCTTTAAATATACACACATCTATAAATTATCTTATAGTCTGAACTCACCGTCCCTCACTGAAATGTATGAATTTACTTTGTTTTTCACCACTAATTAGATTCATGAATTGTCAAATCACTGGCTTTTAAATCCCTGAATCTAATGATTCTCTGTTTGTCCTCAGATATATTAGAATACTAGAATTTGTTATATTAGTAGACTGCGGTTTCCTGCATGTCCACAGTGGATATCCAAGAGCACTGTACTGGGACTGCTATGATGGACGAGATACACCACACCCCGAAAAATGTCAGGTATGGACATGATTCTGTATGTTTTCACTTCGTAAAAAAAAGTTAAAAAAAAAAAAAAAAGCAGCAATTTTAAGTCAAGTTAAACAGTCCAATTTAATCCAATTGCAAGTAAATTCTATTCAAATTAAGTCAAAGTTCTTGCCACAACGTTGTAGAGCTAAAACAACTTAACCAAAGGGTTAGTTCAGTATCACCCATGCCAGGCCTTAATTTTAAGCTTTGGCTAGAGAAATGATTTCTTTTTTTCTTTTTCCTACTATATGTAAAATATGGGTTTGTGTGAATTAAATTCTGTTTTTATTTTCATTTACACTTTTGGAATTTGGGTTGTGTAATACATCGCTGTCCATAAAGTTAAGTTAATATTTTTTTCTAAGATCTTCTCATGAAATGATTGTAAATAAAAAGGAACGTTTCTAAAAGCAGGATTATTCCAACTTTATGGGTGACTATATTTTTTCAAGTTCAGTGGAGACAAGTAAAAGAACAAATAAAAGAACTTTAATGCCTGAAATATGAAATAACGCTCCAAAAACTCATTTTAAAAGTGTTAATAATATATTAAAATGAAAAGTACTTCCAATTTTGTATTTAACAATTTTTTAAATAATAAATTTTCCTTTCTTTATGCATGCATTAGTTATGTTTATGTTTTTTTTAATTTAGTTGCATCTTTTAAAATAATTTTTGGTCTGTGTACAACTTATTTTTCCTTTTTTGAATATGGATGTGGTTCAGAGATCTCAGAAAGTCATGTATCAAATATGATACTGCTCGCATTTTAGGGTTAGAAGATATTGCATTTCTGCTGAAACATCTAATGCCATGACAAAAACGCACAATGAAGGCATAACTTTAAAAGTATCTTTAAAAGTATATATGGTTAGTTGAGTTAGAAAGAATGATGATCTGACTACGAAAAGACAGTCTTTTCCAACTCTGACACTATTTGTATAAAATGAAAAGTATTATTAAATACAATGTACTTACTTCATGCTTATATCATCATTTTATGTTGAATATGTTACCTTTACACTCAACAAAGTGGTTGATTAAATAAAAGGAAAAGAAACCAGATTAACAATGAACAAGTTTAAATGTTTTAAAATGTTTTTTTTTAAATGTTTTCAAATTTATTTATTTATTCATTCATTTTATTGTAGCCATTTGGATTTGCTTTCAGTCTTTTATGTCACAGGGAAAATGGTTTTAAAAAACATGGTTTTTCACTGGCCACTTTTTTAACTGTCAATATTTTTTATTGTCAGCCTCATTCATTCATTCATTCACTCACTCACTCATTCATCGATCTAGCCATCTATACGTTAATGCAAGCCTGGATAAATGTAGAAGGTTGTGTCAGGAAGGGCATCCAACGTAAAATCTACACCAAATAATCAATGATGCAAGTCATAAATCTAATTTCCATACCAGATAGAGGCCGGGGTAAATAACCACCACCACCAGTGCTGTTAACCTGCAGGGTGCTGATAGAAACTTGGCTATTTTGGGTGGAATAAGGAGGAGAGGAGGAAAGTCAGGAGGCTAAGACTGAGAGTAGGGACTTCGAATCTGGGGATGATGACAGGAAAAGCTACAGAGTTTGTCGACATGATGCAGAGGAGAAAGGTGAATATACTGTGTGTCCAGGAGACCAGATGGAAAGGTGGCCAGAAGTAGAAACCACAGCAAGACAGAGTGTGAATGTGTGTGAATGAGAGGTGCACAAGATTTGGAAGATTTTAATTACTTAAGATCAACAGTCCAGCACAACAGAGGGTGTAGGAAAGAGGTGAAGAAACATGTGCAAGCAGGTTGGAACGGGTGGAGAAAAGTGTCAGGAGTGATGTGTGATAAAAGAGTGTCAGCAAGAATGAAAGGAAAGGTGTACAAGACAGTGGTGAAACCAACAATGTTATATGGTTTACAGACAGCGGGGTTGAGGAAGAGACAGGAGGCAGTGCTAAAGGAAGCAGAAATGAAAATGTTGAGGTTCTCTCTGGAAGAGACAAGGATGGATAGGATCAGGAAAGAGTACATTAGAGGGATGGCACATGTTAGATGTTTTGGAGATAAAGTCTGAGAGGCCAGGCTGAGATGGTTTGGACATGTAGAGAGGAAGGATAGTGAATTTATTGGGAAAAGGATGCTAAACTGGGAACTGCCAGACAGGAGGCCTAGAGGAAGACCAAAGAGGAAGTATATGGAGGATACCAGGGTGGTTGGTGTGAGAGAGGAGAATGCAGAGGATGTGGTTAGATGGAAACAGATGACCTTAAAGGAGGACTCAAAAGGAAAAGAAGAAGAAGATCCACCCATTATCTATAACCAGATTATTTCCATTCATTATTTCCATGGGAGTCTGCTGGGGCCTAACTTTGCTTTCTTTGGGTAAAGGCAGGAGTGCACCCTGAACAGGTTGCCAAAAATAATTTTAAAAAAAAATAAATCCCAATTTGATATTAAACCTTGACAGTAACCATTTTCCTTTTGCAAAAGAAGGTGTTTTGTCGCTCACATTGTGATTTGTGGCTCAGCAAAATACTGAAAAGGTCGCCAAATAAACCCCCGACTTGTGTGGGGTTGTACTCTCATCTGATTGTACATTTGGAGAAATGTGCCTTAGCTATTGTATTCTTCCAACCATACACCCATAAGCATCATCCTAGTCGTCACTGTAACAACTTATGTCTTTTACCACTGACAGATGAATCCATCCTTTTTCAATTATTCTGTGAAATCTTGTGCAAAACTTGTTTGATGCCATCTGTTACTCACTATCCTGTTCCACTGCATCATTGTCGTTTGTCATGTGACTGTGGTTGTGATGTTATAAGACATTATAAGGGATTGTTCCATCCACATATAGCCTTGACAGTAAGGGAAAACTAAAGAACGTATTCGTACTGCCTATACATGGGTACAGCCTGTGCCATGGTTTCCATGGTTTCAGAAGGCATAGAAACTAAATCAAGATAGAAACGAGCCAAGAAGAGAAACAATGTCAGTGGTAGAGGCAATCAAATTACCTTTCATTCAGATTGGTATAGTTTAAACAGAGTGATAAAAAAAAATATGTTGTTCCACCACATAGCACACATTTTCTACCAAAATTATAAAATCCAACATTGTTTCCGACATTGCAATAGTTATCAGGTATCTCTTCTTTTGGCACTATGAGTCCTGTACATGTTCACTGGGATGAAAGTCTCCAATATTAATAGGCATATGACATAATCCCCACCATTCCTGATGCACGTCTGATGTATCCTGTGCTTTTAGAGCCTTCTCTGTTCAGAGCTCAAGTCTGGAGGTGTTGCATCAAACGTTCCACATTTGGGTTAATGGGAGATGAAGGAAACTCAGGAGGGTGACATGGAGTAAGGAGGAAATTTTTCAGGGAAGCCGATATGATGGGAATTCTCTTGTTTGCAAAACAGATCAAATGGTATCACAGTCTGACAGTCATGCAAACATATTTTATTTTATAAGGATAAGGATAATCCACATATTGTCAGTACATATCTTATGAAATGCACTGAAACTTGTCCTCTGCTTTTA
>JAOWBL010000021.1:12390457-12409017 GCA_028564865.1 Zenarchopterus dispar | reverse complement strand
TGCCAATCTAGAAAGATTGACAGGTTGTGGAGATAGAGGAGGCTGGCTCCACCCTCAGAAAGCCAGCTGCTATAAAAAGAACTGCAAAGGTGTCAAAAAGGTACCTGTGGTGCTGCAGATATGTGGTGTTTTGACCAAAGTTTTTAAATATAACCTCACTAAATTTAGGTTAACTTTTAAAAAAAGAAGTTTAGACCATGTCCTGTTTGAAAACACTCATTTTAGTTGCAGGATTGTCATTCAGCTGGTTAAGGTTAGGCTCCGACAGTCAAGGAAGCATCGGTCAGATACGCTGGTCGGCGCCGGTCAGAGATGCTGCTGGAAAACTGACACCAAAGGCTTTATGGGAAAAGTACAGTCGTGCCTCCAGGATTTTTAAAAAAACACAAAATTTACACATTGATGCTTTCACAACTATTATTATTAATCTAGTAATGCTTAATGCTAATTATAATATAGTGCATTTGCAGAACCACTGATGTTTATTCATTTCCCTTTGGGAGATTAATAAAATATTTTTGAACTGAATTGAGTCTAATTATAAGCCAGATGATCTGATAAATGTTCAGGTTAATTTCAAATCAAATGTTTTAATGTGTGGTGTTTATCACTTATGGGCTTCACAAGGGGTTTATGTATCATGCAATAACTTGTAGGACTTTCAAAAACTGTTACTTTCATTGTCAATTAATGACTTTTTTCAGGATGGTTAGGATGAGACAACTTTATTGATACACAACAAACAAAACTTACAAATGAGTGTTTGGAACATGAGGATGAGAACATGTATACACAACTGCAGAAATGACTTTATCCTGTCACAATAGACTGTACACTTTACCTTCATTGACACATCACAACTGCACACACCGACCCACTCACACTCTCTCTCTCTCACACACACACACACACACAGGTCCATGATTAATGTCAGGGGTGCACATGTGCCACTGCAGCCACTTGGGAAAGCCTCACAGTTCATGTGCACCATTACTGAAGCAGTCCTGCTTACCTGCATGCGCAGCTGCATGAGGAACACACGTCAGTGCGTACCGCCACCTGGTGGCTGAGAGGCTACTAACGCCTAAATACAACAAATCTACAACTAACAATCTAGTCACAATGTAATAAGGAGTGGACCTCACCCCTAGCTTTAGATCCTGCACATTTGACATCATGTGATAAATCAATCAGTAGTAAAAATATTGCTATAAATGTGCATTATTTGGCTATTAGGTGGTGTAGTAATTTCTAGAGGCACAAAAGAGATGCACAAGCAGTTAAATAAATAAAATCAACACAAAAGAAAATAAGAGGCAAGCACATCTTTGGTTTTTCAAGCACAGCTCAGTTCACCTTGAATTTTGGTACAAACTATGAGGATTTTCTGTGACCATGATTTCAGGGGAAGACAGCATCATCAAGGGAGGACACCAAGACATAGACTCTATCATTAATATTCTTATTAATTAAAGAAAACACATTTGCCTTTTTTTTAACAGAATGGCACACAATAACAGCAGTAATATGCTGGTTTAAAAATAAAAGTGTATAAATACTACTATCTAAAAACACCATCTCTCTTTGATATTTTTAATTTAAAAAAAATCTTTTCATTTTTTTCAGTTTGGGGGTAAATCCTCCAAGTAAACAGCAATTCATAGTAATAGAATAAGTCCTATAATCCCTTTGTTTAACAGAGGGAAATCTCTGTAGCTGCTAAATGTGGTTTTAAAAGCACGTGCCAGTTTGTAAAAGTGTCTCTGAACTCTGACGGGCAGGTAGTGTTAACACCCCATCTGTGATGGGAACAGGAATAAACAGATTGTTTTTTTTTTATTATCAAGTATGTTTGCATTAGGTATGAACACCTTGTGCAGCATTAACTCCAACTACATATTTCCACTAACTCTTCTGCACCACCGTGTGGAGAAATTTAAGCCCTTTTTTTTTAAATTTTACATTAAACTTCAAATATATGATTTTAGATTTCTGTTGAGCTCAGGACTTTGAATTCCAACCTACTTGCGATAGATTAACTTATCTTGCTGTAATGTCCACTTTGCGTCATTACTTTGCTCCTACACAAATATGTGGTAAAGATCAGAGTTTGATATTTCCATGTCCTTTAAAGAAAACACATAAGCCAGCAACATTTTCATTCCACCCACTGAACAGACTTGACTCTAATTTCAACTGTTTTCCGAAATAAAATAAATAAACAAGTTAACATTTTTTTTAAACCAAAAACATTTTAGTTATACATAAAAGGCTCACAAACCACCAATTTACACCCAATATTATTAAAAGGAGCTCTAAAGAAAACTCTACTTGCTTGCTCTGTTTATCACTCCACTGATGATCCTGTGATCTAACTTTGATGCACGACCTGCTGCGTTCTGCCTTTGGCTCTGCAAGTAACACAAAATACACGGTATGTGTTGTCTCCATTTATAAATACTGATGTTACAGCTGCAGCAATATTGATTTTAACACAACATACTTATGCTACCGACACAACCACTATCAGTACTATAAGTATTCCCCTTCCCACCTAAAGCTGAATTCACACCAAGCAGGTCTGAGGGTTTATGGGGGCTGAATGGTGGACAAAGTACCTTTGTCTGGTTACATAATAAGTGACATAACAGTCAGCCCATGTACAGTCGGTCACTGAATATCCCTCCATTAAATATTTGCTCTAAAACACCCTGGGCTTTACAGATACACCATTCCTCAATGTTTCCTTTAGGTTTTAACAATAACAACGGTTGTTTACATGGGTGATGTTCTTGAGGTTTTATAGCTTTTTCAGTTGTCCAGACCAAACACCACACAGTAGGAAAGATTCTCAGCCAGGGGCTCCCGCGGTGTGAAACACAAAAAGGGATGGAGACCTTTGTCCAACAGTTAAAAGAACTACGAAAAAGCTTTTATAGTCTGGAACCACCTTAATATTTCGGGGTAAAACACCTTTTAGTTGCTATTTTAATTGCACTTGCAGTATAGATATGATATCAAGTGTGTGCGTTGCTGAAGCACAGTCTGAATTAGTGAAAGCAGCAGTACGAGTTTTGAAAAGTGGCACAGCAGTAAGCATGTGTGTAGCCTTCTCTAGGACATAAAGTACCACCTCAACCCCTTGAAACAACGTTAGGACCCTTCAGCCTCCAGCTTCTGAAAAAAAAGGAAGAAAAGATGTCACACAGAAGACGAAGGAGGCCAAAATGTGAAAAAAAGAAGTAAATGGACTCAAGGTGAACCTGCTGTCTCAGAGCCTGCATGGATGTGTACTCAATATGCTCCCTCTTTTTTCGGATCCACTCCGGCTCATCAGGGATCAGAGCCGCCATAATGAGCTTCACTAAGATCAGCACATGCTGGAAATACACACAAAGGTAGTCATATTAAGTGGACACCCAGAGGTGTAATTACTTTTCTTGCAACTACACCTTCCTCCTAACCTCCACTATAACAGCCATCAACAGAATGTTGGTGCTGCTCATCCCGCTGTCCTGGCACAGCTCCTGTAACCGTGGCGACAGCAGCAGCAGCCAGCAATTGGATACAACGGAGACATAACTCAAGACCTCAAAGGCAATCTGAAATGAAAGGCATGAACTAGGTGGTGTGGAAAAATTATACCAATGAAAAAGTTTTTCTCTTTCGTACTAGGTGTACTGCTGACCTGCCAAACACCCATGTTAGCAACAGGGGGGGTGAAGGGTTTGCGGAAGAGCTTGCAAATTTTATAGGCATCTGACCGGATCTCCGTTAGGTTGTTGAGAAGCAGCAGAACAGCGGTCAGAGGAAACACGCAGGAGAAAAGACTCAAATACCCAAACTGCACCAGGAGTTCAATGTACTCTGCAAAAAGGCCCTGTGACAAAACAGGTGACATTATTGTCAAGCGTATTTTAAATCAGCCATGCTCAGATGTGTGTTCTTCTGAAAAACAGGATACTCACAGGGAAAGCAGGCAGGGTGCTCTGGTTCCTAAATTTGTCTTCTTCTGGGTCGTCTTCTCTCTCTGTCCTGTGGGGGGCGCTGATGAATCTGTCCACCAAGAAAGGTATAACTATCTCTGTCACCTGGTTCACCAGCTGGGTCACGATCAGCAAAGATGCCAGACGCTTCAGAAAGACAGAGAAGAACTATAAATACCTGATTGTTGCTATGGAGCTACATAATGATACCACATTAAAAAACACACACACTAAAATAAACCTTAACCGCTTGTTCAAAATGTATCAGGTCCATACCGAATCTGAAAATGATGTAAACTCAACCTCAGATGAACATACATGACATGAATAGCACACTGTCATTATTTATTTAACACAGACTAAGTCAACGCTGGGTGAAAAAGCCTGTAGTTCCAGCTTTAGTAACAGTAACTTGATCTTAACATTTTCTGCAGAATATTATCAGACTCTCACACTGCTGTGGAGGAATTTTAGCTGAGGCGTCTTCTCGAAGTCACTTCAGTTCACTGATGTCTGGACTTTGGGTCATTACAACACTTTTCTTTTTACTTTTCCCTTATTTTTCTTTTCCTGCCAGTCTGCTATAGATTTGGTGATGCATTAAGGACCCCTGTCCTCTTGCATCATCCATCCTCAGACAAGTTTTAGCTGTCAGACTGATGGCTTCGTATTTTACTCTAGAAGGGCTTTGGTATACAGACTAGCAACAGTTTTTAATGTTTCCGGTGAATAATATTTCTTATCTGAAAATGATGGTTTCTAAATTGTTTCCCATACTGATGGGCAACAATAGTGGCTTCTCTTAGATTACTGCTGATGTCTTTTCTCCTTGGCATTGTGCAAACACACAGATGAATGATTCTTTTGATCCTTTTCTCAAGAGTGGGAATTAATGGTCTCCACTTTTACCTTACGAAGCAGTGGCACGTCTTGCTTGAAGAAGGCGATGTGGAAGAGTACCGCAAAGTAGTTGAAGAAGGTGAACTGTGGGGAGGAAAGAAAGGACCTGGTAAAGGCTGGACTGAGAGGAGGAGCTAATGATTCAAGAGGACACCAGAGGAGAAGAGAAACCGACCACCAAGACTTTGGCTGTCAGATGGTTCTCGAAGGCCGACTCCTCTCTGTGGTTCTCTGGGTAGACACAAGGAGTTGGTTGGCTTTCTTCTCATATTATAGCTGGTCCTTCATAACAGCTACATGACTGTTTTCTGCTCCCTTTTCCTCTGATTACATCTTCACAACATGTTTAGCCACATTTGCAGTCACCATATCAAAGTACATGACAAATTTTGCCCGTGTCCTACATTCTCCCCGTGGCATCCCCGTCTTACCATATTCAGTCAGCGACTGCGCTACCTTCTTGTAAACAGTCGCCAGCATATTTGTATAGACAATATGGAGCACTGAGGGCGTGTAGAGCAAAGTCTGAGACAGCAGGGAGTCCCAGTCTTTGTGCAGCTGCTGCACCTGCGCCTCCCCCCAGTAGAAGCACAGCATACCCAGAACCACCAGCCCTGTAGGAGGAAGCACCACAGGTATCACATGCATCTGTCACTTCGTCTCATTCCAGCCTCATGCTCCGTTGCTCGGTTCTCAAAAAGTTGAAAAGTCTCACCCAGAAACAGCCCAACTACTGGAACAGACACCAGCGCCATACGAAGGTCCCGCTGCCATTCAGGGAAGAGCGGCTCCACCCGACCCGTAACGGGGTTGACCCCGAGCTCGCCGTGGAAACCAGGCCGGGGTTCGGCGAAGCGTTCGGCGAGGTGCAGGGTGCCCCAGCGGTACGACAGAGAGGAACTCCGGCGTTTCCACAGCTCCATCACCACAGTGGACCAGAGCATGCTGAACATAGCCTGGAGCATGTGACCACTGATCGCCGGTCCTGAATCTGGATCCTGGATGCCCACAACCCCAGAGCCTGAGACTGACTCCACCATCTCCCTCTGAACCTCACCTGAGATGTGAAGGCAAGGTTTTCTTAGACAGTATCCTCTGTGGGTAAAGCTTCACTTCAGTTTTAGGAAAATTAGTCAGTATTTAGCATCTTCAGATATAAATTTCAAACTCTAAGGTTAAGAAAACCTAACAAATCTTAAAAGGAAAATACATTTCTGAATAATAAATTCTGCCAATAATCCACTAACAGACTGAAAGAGTGAGTTTTGGTTAACAGAAACATTCCCAGTTGAACACTTACATTAATTATGACGTAATAGACTAGATCAATTGTACCCATTTTAATGTATAACTGTTATTAACAAGCCTGTTACACTATATTATTATAATGTTAATGTTAGCTGTATTTTGATGATAGCATTGTCATGTAAACTAAAACACTTGAATATCTAAAAGTCTTACATGAACTGAACGTGTGGAGTGATGACTATGTAGGCGTGGTCACGAATCAGGTGACTGACTATCCATATCGTGGAAAAAAGGTGTTGCAGATAATGAGTCCAAATATTTAAAGAAAAAAAACAAATGTAGTTCAGATGTTTGTGCAAATTAGTAAATGAGAAATGCATTGTAAAGTACTTTACTGTGTCCAAATAAGGTTAAAAATATGCTATAAATGCCAGGACCATAGAGCCAGTAGGTATCTAAACTACTCTGTAATAAAATCCCATAAATGTTATTATGGCTTTTATAGCCGCTAACGGCAGTACAAAAGGACGTAGATGGTTGATAAACAGCTCACAAAACAGTCAACTATTGAGTGCTTACTTTAGAGAAAACAGTTAGTAAAAAAAAGAACAACCCAACAGTCTTTACTCCATCACCATCAAGCCAAGAGTGACCTTTTTTTTTTTACCCAAAACAACAAGAAAAAGGGTGGACGTTGAAAATGACAGAGGCAGCTGCTTTTCTCAATTTATATAAAACAGTTCAAACTCTTTTAAAGAAACAAAAACAGGAGTGTGTGGGCAAAAAAATGGGCAATACAGATGTAAATAAACTGTAGACAGAGCAATAAGAGATGGAAGGACTTCTTTAAGAACATGTGCTGTAATCCTCCAAGGTACTGTGAAGGAGCATCACTGCACCCCATCACTGTCACCAAGGCCATTTATTAAAATAAGAATAAGAACAAAAATAATAATAATAGCACACCTACCTGAGAAGTATGCGATGGAAAGGCCTAGTATTGCTGGTGGGAGCAGAGACCAGGTGTAGAAGTCAAGGAAGCTGAAGTAGAACGCCATGGAGCTTCCAAAATACTCGTTCACTGAGTCTGGATCAACACACAGAGGAACCTGCTGTAAGTGCGTGCTTGTCTTTCACTGTGGATCCAAATGCCTCACATGGGAGACAAATACGATAAAAGTTTGTGTTGTAAGATTTGAGTCTGTTTCTCCATGCATATGTGTGTTTGTAGGAGCAGTTTTGTGGAGTTGTGTGTGTGTGTGTGCGTGTACGAGTATGTGTTGTATTTCCACCCACCAAGCGGTTGAGCCAGTTGATTCCCGGAGTACCAGGCTTCACTCAGATCCTTCAGTTTGTTTGGGTTGTGGAGAGGAAACGTGTCCAGAACCACGCCAGCTGAACACAGCTTCTGCCCTGCAGCAACATTCAGTCTAGTCACATCAAAGAAAATGTTCAACCTACACAGGCACAAGAGGCTCAACAAGACGCAGACATGCGTGCTGCTGGGTAGCCAAACTCTCAAAAACAGTACTGCTGCTGTAACTAAAAAAAACATCCATTCATCTGCAGCTTAAGTCAATCCCTAATGAAAGCATTTTTTTCTAGTTGTGTAATATCAGCCACTAACTGGGATTTTAGTGGGTCATATTAATAATCAATACCCTTCTCCAGTAACTCAAGCAGGCCGTTGGAGTGAGACTGGTGCGTCATCACCAGCTGGGAGCTGGTTCAACTTCTAATAACTGGTTTATTTTTCCACAACCCGTGGAAAGGCCTGGGTTTATGTATCTATAAACGTCAGTTTCAAAATAAGTCGTATGACACCAATACCTGTTTATACTGTCATCTGGACTTCTAAACAGGGGAACAGATGTTCTGTCTCCAAGATGAATGGAGACAGTTTGTCTGCACACATCACAATTTATTGTGAAGTGTTAATAAATACTGTTGCAAACAGCAGATAGTATTTGTGAATGTTTTTTAGATGAGATTAACAGAATCAAACAGCGTTCAGACATGCAGTCACAAACTGTTTAAAAAAAGAAAAAGTAATAAAATGACTGTCAGTGCTGCTCAATGCAGCATATAGGGCTATATTTACGAACATCAACTGTGACAGAAGTGAATTCAGTTTACTTGAATATGCAGAACATGAGTCTGCAGCCTTAAATGTTTGGAAAACTTGCACAAATTTGACCCAAAAAAAAACAGCTGGGTTTTGCCACCATGCTCATTTTAAAGTCTGACCAGGCATGAAAGAAGACACTGAAGTTTTTTGTTTTTATTTCAATGACTTTTCTCTCATTTCTTTTCTTCTTTGAGGGTGTTGATCCACCAGGTTGCACTGGAGCTGCAACCTGGTGGATCAACACTCTCAAAGGGGATTCTTACATTTCTAATTTTGTTAAAAGCAATAAAAATGACTGCTTTCCTATTTCCAGTACTTGAACGCAGCTTCTTTTTCTTCTTCTTCAGATCCACCCTATGGTTCTAACATGTACATCTGAACAACCCCAGTGTTTGAACCAGACTGGCCCAGCACAGTGGACACAGGGAAGGCCAGAGTCGTCTGGATCCTTGCATATTAGATTATCATCTGGTGAATTAGTCATACCCCAAGTTATCTTAAAATCATTCGAGGCTTTTTGTAACAAAAAATAAAAAGCAAAATACTGGTTGACACAGATGAGATTTTAAAGAATTCATATCTGCTAGAGTGGGATTTTTAAACCACTTTTCAAAACCAACTTTGTGCAAATCCACAGTGTAGAATAGTTGCTAACTAGTGACTGCAAAAGATGTTTTTGATACTTTTTTTTCCAAAGTAGCTGAATCATTGTGGGAACCCTTTTCTAAATGTCTTTTTAGCTGTTGAAATTATTACATGTTGGGACATAGACTAATACACTGCAAAAGGGGAAATAAAAAATAAGATTACTTTTTATGAGGTCTGTGTCCACTTCTTGTCTGGAGGCCTTCATATCAAAGTAAACACTGGTAGACTGTCTTCATAGCCCTCCAACAGTAAATGAGTCAGCAGCATGTGAGCGTCCTGTTTCTCCCCAGAAGTTCACAGTGTGAAAACCCAGGGAGGCTACTCACAGATGTTGTCTCGGTTCTGTAGCGCGTGACTGTCGGGCAGACCAGGTATCCTCAGGTCCTTCTGCGCTCGCAGACCATCCAGCTCGTACTTCACGATGTACTGTCGCTCTGCCAGAGTCAGGAACGCCTCCATGTCGTCTGTCACACACGTGAACACACACGAGCATGGACCGTGATGGGCAGTTTTACTGAGTTAGGTGTGTTCGGGAACAGCTTTGAAGCTTCTCGGCGCTACCTGAATCTTTAAAGTTGTCCCTGTCGTTGTAGGAGAAGGCTTCCATGTCCCCGGTGCGGTACGTCTTACACAGACCCAGCTCCTCCGCAGCTCTTAGTAAAGTGCATCGCGGCGCCGAGACCACGATGATGTCACCGCTGGCATCTTCGCCAGGGTGGGCTAACAATCCAGCACCTGGAGTGGGCCAGTGAAGCAGGTGTGAGCGTTTTACAGTGTAAAAAAAAAAAAAAAAAAAAACGGTTCTGCACTGCTTAAAGACAGACTTGAAAACATACAAACATATCCTCAAAGCTTTTACGCAACGCTAAATTTTTAACCTGCAAAGTTGTATTTAAAAATCTGGTGGAAGAATGCTTCGGTATTCATCCCAAGGAGTCTTTTAGTAGTCATGACAGAATCTGAGAAATCTCTGCACACAAGGGAGGGTGGTTAATGTTTTACTGAAACTATATTTCTGAATTTGATATTGTGCTTTATTAAGAATTTTTTCTCACTCTTTTGCTTTAAGTTCTTGCTTAGTTTTTAGAAAGCATTTAATTTATTTCATATTTTATTATCAACCTTAATGCCAGTGTTCCCCCTTATGTATTTAATAAATTTAGCTTTTATTTATAAAACGAACATTTCAGTGGCTTATTGGCCAACTCGTGAATGAAGTAGTTCAAATATTCAGGAGTTGTTTAAGACATCATTCAAGGGCAAACGTATTTACTCCAGAATCATTCTGTTTCTCAAACATTTCTCAGGTCTAGACCCAGAACAAAAATCAGTTAAAGACATGTAAACATTTGATCTGCTGCGTCTCTCCTTTGCAGTCAAGCCAGAGATAAATGTGAGTTTCACACAGCAGCTGAAAACAGAGCTCTCACCTCCATCTTGCTGAGAAGCTCCAATCAGTCTGATGATCCATCGCTTTGTCTCGGGGCTGACCTTCTCCCTGAGTTTGACCAACACCATCGGCTCCACTCGCTGTGACACGCAGCAGGGACATTTAGCTTTGGTCCAGTCCACTCTGGCAGCCGTAGCACTCAGTCTGCTCTGCTGCTTTCCTCCAGCAGCTTCGCTGTCCAGCTGCTTCGATGGTTCATCAGCTCCGCCTTCATCACGACCTGCTTTGCTCATGGTGAGACTGGGAACAAAAAAAATGTCAGACGTACCTTTATCCCTCCAGATGTTCACATCATCATCACCATCATCATCATCCATTAGGATCATTCCACAAGTACGTCATCTTCATGATCTGAAAAGCATGTGAAACTGCAAAGCAGAAAACTAGAAGAGTTCTCACAGGATGAAATCTAACAGCATTATGGCATAAGTTGTTTTGACACATCCACTGTTCTCCTGAAAATGATCCAAACATCATCTGTAGGAAATACGTTCATAAGAACACAAATGTCCAGATTGGTGAGACCATGACATCTTTATCCTGCTGGTAGAAAGTGCAGATCAAGTCTATTTGACACGTGTAACTACAGCAGGTTGGTGTCTAAAGATTTTATTCTGAGCAACATAAAATGACATAAAAAGTCTAACTTCAGCGTCACCGATATCTGATCCTGGATCACCAGCCTCGTACTCGTGACCACACCGCTACTCCTCTGAAAGTGTCAGAAGATTCATCCGTTTCATCCCTCAATATCATCATCACTTCTTTTCTCCTAAACTTTATTTTTGCTGTTTTTTTACATTTACTAAATTAGACAAGGGCAACAGTGTGCCCAGCACAACTTGTCACATGTCTACCACAATAAATCTGCTGACTGAGTGAATGTTTGCAGTGTGACAAAGACAATCTCCTGCAGCCGAGCACAACACTGGGACACGGACTCTCTCTGCCGGGAGTCCAACTCTGAAAACCAAATTTATCCTGTGAACGAGCTCTACATTTACTTTAGAGGTTAACTCTACATTTTTGTTCACATGTTTAAGGTTTCAAGGTGTTAAACTTATTCAGTTATAGTGATGACCTTTCTCTAAAGTTTAGTAGTTTATCAGTATAATATCTTGTAAGATGCTGCAGAGGGCAGAAATGCATTTCCTGTGGTGATCATCGACATTTTACCAAAACAAAGTCCTCTATTTTAGTTCATTTTACATTTCTTTTATGATCAAATATCTGTAAAACTAATACAATTCCAAGAGCCTAAGGTTTATTGTTGTGACAATGCTAAAACACTGAAATTACTAGAAATACAAGGTGTCAGAGTTATTCTCTCCTGATCATTGATCATGTCTCAACCCAACAACTGGGACAGCATTTGTAATAACTTGGTTATAAATACGTGATAAATAAACCAATACTGAAAACTACATACCACAGTCTAAAACAATGTTTTGGTGTCCACCACTATCACAAACCCTGCAAGCTTTCTATGAAACACTGTAATACACCAGGTAATACAAACATTGCATCACTGATATGTTTGAATATATAGTTGTAAACCATTTCTGCTTTTCATCTTCATATCTGCATTTGCATTAGTTGTTCCATTATATTACTTTTACAGTTTTCATAGATTTGCATGTGCAGCTGAGCATTCAGCAACCTCAGATGCCACTTGTGTACCCAGGCGGTCGTAGTTTCAGTTACTTGCTGCACCCTCAAGATATGAATCTGCACCAACTGTTTCAGAGGGAAACATATTCCAGATATACCAGCATGTTGAAAGAAAACTTCCACAGTTCTGACTGCAACACAACCGAATTTAAAGATGCAGAGACACGCATGTGGAAGACACAACTGAAAGTGGGACAGTACTTCCTGTACAAGCGATGTGTATTTACATGGGTGGTGACGGATAGAGAGGAATTTAGGAGCAAAATAGTCAAGAAATACCTGGCAGGACACTGATGATGAGGTTGTGGTCTCCAGTCCTTCAATAGGCCCTCCACAGACTCCTGCTGGAACGCACACGAACGCACAGAGGAACATGAAGGCAACAACATCAGGAATAGAAAGCAGAAATAACACACCCTCACTGTCTGCCCGCTCTTACCCGGCCTCAGTGCGTGGTTCCTCCCAACTTTCTCTCTATGTTGATATGTCGGCGCGCGTGCGTGTGGATGTAGAAAGAATGCGGAGGAACTTCCCAGATACTGCAGGGTGTGGAGGGTTGTTTGGTTTATATTCAGGCTCCTCCCTCCGGCCAGCTCCACGTTTGACTGATGCAACCCAGGGTCCTACTGCACCTCCGACGTGTCCCGGTGGCAAAAACATTCACCCACAAACGCTCGAGGGCAACTACGGCTTGGCTTGAAAAGTCAAAAAAAAACACTTTTTAAAAATCAGGCAGAAGTACAGTTTAACTTCAAAACAGTAAACTACATGTGCTGACTGGCGTCTGACCGAAGGTGTCCACTTGTAGGACACAGACAAAGCAAACAAATCTGGTGTTAATATGTGCAAAATATTAACAGCAAAGTGGTAAAGAATTAGCTACCTAAACGACCCCCAGAATGCGTCAAATATGTCCGACCCATTATTGTCCTGGTAAACACTCGTGTACACTCGTGCTACAAAAACAAACAAAAAAGCTTAGGAACATAATTGTAAAGCTATACATGATAAATAACAGAAACACACAAAAAAGGGCAAAATTTAAAACTACATTTTCCCCCACATACATTCATTGGCGACCTTGAGTGCCATGAAAGGCGCCTTATAAATAAAATGTATTATTATTATTATGTATTTGTGTTTTTTAAATAATTTGTTCAATTTATTGTTTCCAAATCAATATACATTATTTTCTCATTTCATTTTTAATCATTAAATATATTTACTTACATAAACATGAATTTTCCTTTAAAGATTTCATCACTTTAGATTTGCTAGAGGTATTTTTGTAACCACTAACTAAGAAAAAACGAGATGTTGCCATACTAACGTCACAATTATTAAACTAGGTAAAAACTATGATAATTCAGGCTTTAATCTATTTCCCACTGGTCAAAGACCAGTATAAGACCAGAACCAATAATGGAGTTAGAGGAGGAGACATGACGCTGGGCTTTAAATTAATTTACCTTTAATGAAGCCTGCTTGTGATTCTAATTATTTAAAGTAAATGCTGGGACCAGCTGAAAGCTTAACTTACCACCAGGACAGTGACTCAGCAAATGTTTGGGGGTTAAATACACAAAGACTGTTTTGTGTAACAGTACGATCACGAAAAACACAGAAAAGCACCCCCGCAAATGTTTCTGAATCTTTACTGGGCTCATCTTTTGTATGTTTGTTTGTTCTTGTTTTTGTTTTTTTTTCTTTGCATCTAGTGGTTCCAGCGTTCAAAATAGAAATCTGAATTTCAAAATAAAAGTCCTAAAGAAATTAAATTATTAGTATCAGAGAGAAGTAAACATGATTAAACCTTACATGGATAATTGTTATAAAAGAAAAAAAGTGCAAGTTTTGTTTTTCTTCAAATGAAAAGGTTCCTGGTTCAAATCCCAGCAGGAGTCTTTCTCGGTGGAGTTTGCATGTTTGTCCATGCTTGCATGGGTTTTCTTTCTCCAGGTACTCCAGGTTCCTTCCACAGTCCAGTAACTTGTATTTTAGATTGATGATGATAGTATGTTCCTCACTGAAGCTAGTAAGAAGATGTATGACTGTTTGTCTATATGAGGATTGGCAGCCGGTCCGGGGTGTACACTTGCTTTTTGCCTGTGGTGTGCTGGGATGGGCCTCAGCAGACCCTCAGTGCCCTGCACTGGATTAACCAGGAGTAAAAAAAACAAAAAACACATTGATACTGATATCCAGTCATTTCGATGACAAGTTCAAGTTGCACTTTTCCTATCATGTGTATTTATTCTTTTCAAAGAACAAAGACTTCAGTTTAAGGCCTTTGTTATTGTCCACTAGGTGTCCACCTTGTGAATACCGTTTAAAAAAATGCACCAATCTTTTTTCTTCTTTAGAGTTCAGGAAGGGTTATGTTTTCTTGGGGAAAGGGAAGCTAGCCCAATTTGTTTGTGTTTTTTTCAACATAAATGAAGGTGACATGTTTCAGAAATCACTTATTCTACCTTTAGATTTAGTAGAAGGAATGGCAATATTATTAAGTGATAAAAGCTTTATTGTCTCATGTGTTGGAGGCATGAAATGCATCAACATATGTGTTTTAGCCCACAAGATGACAGGAAACATATGACATATTATGGGTTCAAAGGGTGGAATAATGGTCAAAATGAAGTTTAGAATCACATATTTTCTTTTAAATTGAATATCTATTTGATCCCAGCTTTGTTTCAGATTGAATTCAGACACATACAGAAATTGATATAAAGAGTAAGGTAGAAACTGAACATGTCTTCCTTTGTCAATAGCAACTTTCCACTGACATTCTTTAGAGCTTCAAACCCAATTTGAGGTGCGTGGGATGTAGTTAGAAAAATAAAAAAATGAACAAAATCACAAGACAGACTATGTTCAGAAATATACAGGCATTTATTTACAAACAGGTTTACAATTGCATAGAAATTTAAAATTCTAAAATAAAAGTTATGACATTTAAGTAAACAGATTTAAGAAATATAATCTCTTATGCTGCATTCTTTAGCACAAAGGAAAGTTCATGTGCGAGAATCAAAGCTTAAAAGCTGCTGTTTTCATACGTATCACATAAATATACATAAATAATATCTGTATATCTCATATTTCAACAGATGGATTCAGTTTGCCATTCAGTTATGTCATACTGTTATACTCATCACCATCACTTGATTGGTCATCATCACTAAAATCACCGAAAAACATTTTTAAAAATTCCCTGTATTTTTTTAAAAATTTTCTAACATCTTTTTTTTTTTTTTTTTTTAGAAAAGCCATTTCTGTGATAAATTGATTCTATCTTCCTTATGTATTTAACATTTGTTACAATCTTTTCTGTGAGCAGCATAAAACAGCATTATAGTCTTAAATTAATTAGCATCTGTAGACAAAATGACACATTTTGGTAAAATCATTTACAGCTCATCCATGAAAGCCCTCTGGTGTTATTAGAGATAGTTTCAGTCACACAGCCCTTTTAATGGTTACCTTTAGACTAAACTAATATTGCTGCCTTTAATTTGTATAAACCTGAAGTTAGAGGGTTTATAATTATGGGTTTATACCTAAGATAAATGTTAATTTATATAATGATATGTAAAGGTAGTTGACAGATGTAGGAATCTTTTTTGAAGTTAGAAAAGGCGGTATGACGAAAGATTCTGCTTATTCTCACATCCAAGTATTACATACAAGTATTGAATTAATTTTGTTCTGCTTCAGTTATCAGCGCTCTTGTCAGGTGTTTAGAGGAGACATGCTGAGGATCGCCAGTTGCTGTCAAGATCTCCTGCTGCAAAGTCAGATAGTTCGTCATCGTCATCCCCTGCAGGGATCTACTGGGCCAAACAAACCTGTGCTGTTAACTTTAGACCCAAAGGTGGGAACCATGGCATAAAAAGTTAAGTATCCCTTCACAACACAGACTGTAATAAAAAATAAAAAGGATACGGTAGTCATCTGCTGTCAGGCATGCAGCTGGTGTGCAATTGCCTTAAAGTGCTATACCACCTATAGCCACTAGAGGGCTGGCTCCAAAGGTTTTACTCAAGGAGATGGATTTATTGCTGCAAAAATCATGCTTTTGTGCTGTCACCACTAAGTAATGCACTCAAGCTCCACCTACTTGTCCATATGAGGTCACTTTTGGCTCCAAAAAGTTCAACATGCTGACAATAAACAACGAATTCAAGTCACTTCACAAACCAGCACATGATGTCACAGGGGGCTTCGTCCAGAATATGGTGAGGATATAAGATTTTCTATGACCTTTGACCCAGAGATCCCCACAGCAGGAAATCCGAGTGCCTGGTTTCATGCCTTCAGCTTTGTCTCTGTCACCTCGACAGCATCCTTCTCTCAATCTAAACACATCGAGTCGCACATCATCACTCTGAGTGTGCCTTCACGATCATCCTCTCACTGACAACACAAACCCCGTGCAAATTAAGCAATTCCACTTCTGTACAAAGCGTCTTAAAAATATATAGATATATGTTTTGTTTTGTTTGTTTGTTTTTTTGGTTTTGCTTTTTTTTTTTTTTTACTTTTTTTGATTAATCATAAACAGAGCTAAAAGAGAAAAATAGGAAATATTACAACAGACTTGTAAAAATATATGTGCAGATTGGTTTCTAACATTTGTAACTCGGATTTACATCAAAAGTACATCACTTTAGCACACTACAGCAATGCTCTTCAGTCCAGGTTGTCAAAATCCCCTGAACAGGGAAACAATGAATAACATTTAAATAAAAATAAAGAGATGCTTGGTTCTGAGGACCTGGACGGAAGAACGCTGAACGACAACAAAATCTCTCTCGTAGCTATGCTTGTGATCAATAAGTTAAAAGTAGGCTGCGAAATTAATCTCAACAGCGTCCAATTTCTAAAAAAACAAATGTTTTCTGTTCACAGATGCTTGAAAATCATCTACAGAGAGTAGAGGCAGGATGGAGGGAGCTTTAAAGCTGCAGACAGTAGAAAGGAGGAACTGATATTTTTCCTGAGTCGGTTCATGTTTAAACAGTTTGGGGGCACTCTGACGCTCACACACTTTTGTCACTTTCTCCTCCTTCCGTTTCCCACATTCACCTGCCATCCATCACTTCCTTTCCGATCTCTGATGGTGTGCTTTTGCATTTATGTACATAAATTTATGTTACACTGTAAGAATATTTATCAAACATTATTTCTGAGTATTTTAGTTGTGCTTCACCGGTTACAGCCTTAACCAAGTCCTATAATTTATTTAAATCAACTAAAACATAAACATGCTAATGCTTCTGCATCGCCTGCTCTGTGTTAGTCCTTTCTTCGGCCTGCTTACTAACTGTATATTGCAGGTTTCTCACTGGAGATCAGATGAAGGGTTTGGTTGTGGGGCTCAATGCAGTGAAACATCAGCTTTCAAAAGATGACCCTAAAAGGCCTTGCAACTGGGTGGAAATGAGGAAATAATGCAGGCTGGTCAAAAAACGAATTTGACTGAGCTGAAGAGGCTGCTGGTTAATTTGTGACATTGAGTATTGGTGGATTAGCTGCCGCACAATCCCATTTGTTAGTGGTAAATGTAGCAGCAGAGCTGGAAAAAAAAAAAAAGAGGAGCCAAAGTGGTTAAAACAACGGGGCTGGTTTCTAAGGAAGGTTGCTGAAAAGTCCCATCGCCCTTCAGGTGAGCCGCTCATACATTAAAATTTCTCATCGGGAATGACCGTGTTGAAGGGGTAGTCCCAGAATGTGGTGGTGATTCCAAAACCTGCGGAGGCAGGAGATCATGTCATATGAGAAACTTTACAAAAGTCACATCTGATTTCAAAAAGGCTTGCGCCGATCACACTGAGCTCACCTGATCTCTGGTGCTCAAAGTGGTGTTTGACGTGGTAGGCCTTCAGGCCATACAGATATGATCCTCTCTTCGGCGAGCCGTAGTGAAGATAGTAGTGGATCATATCATACACGACATAGCCGCACAGCCCTCCGACAAACACGGAGGCCCCCAGGATCTCCGGGAGCGTGTTTCTGAGGATTATGTAGAAGGTTCCCACCACTATGGAGGCCAGACCAGGAGGGAAGACCAGACGAGAGCCATCGAACGGAGACTGGGGAGAAAAATGACAGAAATTAGCCAAAAAGAGTTCAACTCACAGATCTAAAAAACATAAATGATCAATTCAAGTCTGTGTTATTGAGTTTATGAAGTGAAAGAGCCAATCTCTTTTCTCTTGCTACATCAACATTAGGGCATGGTTACAGTATATAAATATATTTAATGGCATGATCTTTTTCATTTATCAGTTTCACAAACATTCATATAAGGATTAACAAAGACAGCAGGAAATCCAATCTGATGTTTAAATATGTATCTCTTGTATATATCTGTTCTTGAGTTTGTTCCGTCTCATCTTTTGTGCTATAATTTCTGTATTCCAGCAGTTTGTCAAATGCCATTTAATAAACCATCCATCCACCCATTCTCAGTAATTTGTGTTGTAACGAGATGTGTCTATATACATACATACATACATATATATAC
>JAOWBL010000021.1:12348627-12386580 GCA_028564865.1 Zenarchopterus dispar | reverse complement strand
CATACCGTAACTCCATGACATACCAGGATTACGCACGCGCTCAATTATGTAACAGTTGACGGCGTCAATTTCGATGTACCACTAGAGGGCGACACGTGCAACTGTATTGGAATCAGTTCACCGCTAAAGTTCACTGCATTATGAGGATGCGATTGATATTCTTGGGTTGAATAATAAAAGTTAGGCTCTAAATATTTGTGTAAACAACTCAAGTTAAAATACATCATGTACAAATCAGTTTCTCAAAGATAGTTACAGCTCTTAGACTAGTAACGTGCGCTATTGACCTATGCTGTGAATAGTTTAAATCAAACTACCTTTAAACTTAATATTGGGTGAGTCAACATGGATATCATTCTCTTGGCTTTATCATGTAAAACACAACAATTTCTTGAAATAGAATTATAAATATGACATTGTGACTGATGTGTTACAAGCTTTTTCATTTATAATTACTGAAAGAAACAACAGAACTCTGATATTTTCAAAACATAAAGTTTTCTAAATTATTATCTAATATGAGTTCTTAAGCACTATATTTGATGTAGAGGTTTTGTAATGTGTGCATTGGTGTCATTGTAATTTATCTCTGTAAAACTTCACATGTAATGGAACAGACTGGAAATTCTCTTTTTCAGTGTTAATTGTCCACTGAAATTTAAAACATCCCTTGTTTTGAAACAATTGATGCATTTTATCTTTATTGATATTCTAGGTATATTAACTTTTTTCTTTTTGAATATGTATACATATGTATCATGTTTGTCCAGGCTGGTGGGTTTTTATTTCTTTTATGGAAGGGTACTAACAAATTTGTCCACAAATGTCTTTATCTGGTGCAGCTTAATCCTGTCTGCTGCCTGCATGTTTTTGTGTGGCTGTTTGGACCTGACCAAGTCTCTTGTTCTAATACTAATTATTTCAGTCATTACCCTCATGTTGGCTGGTTGCCAGTTTTCTTATGCATTATTTAACTAATATTAGCAACTTATGGTAAAAAAAAAAACCAGCAATAATATAAAGAAGCAGCATCTGATATGTAAAAATGATATTGTCATAGGACTCCAAAAAAAAAAGGACAAATTCACACACACTCACACCTATGGGCAATTTTTAGAGTTCTCAAGGAGCAAGGAACAGACAAGGCAATATATACAAAAAGAACTTAACGAGACACAGGTGTAAATAATAAGGGCCGACAGAAGCAAAGGAAGTCTAATTATAACTAAACACGAGACCTTCAAAATAAATCAGGAACTAACCAAAAACTAAACCCACAACACTCTCCCCTTTAATTATACTTTTTAATCACGCAAGAATGTCTCTTTTTTGCAGTTTTGCACAAACTATCTGTGTCTTAATAAATAACAACCATGAAAACATAGTTATTTATTGCTGTTTTACTTCAGCATGCTGGTCATCGCCAATAAAATGGGCATAACGGATTCAGATTGTAGCAGACAATTAATTTCGCACCTTTCACGCGTTGTCTTTCTCCCTACTTCAATGCAAATGTTCTACTTGTTTATTTATTTAGTAAGTTCTTTAGTGATATACATACTGTATAAATGAGTACTCAATAAATCCTTTTAACTAACACTGTACCTTTAAGAGTGAGATTTGCCGAAGTGCACTCGGTCGTTTCCGTCGTTAGCCAGCCGGTGGTGTCAGTCACTCAACAACCGTGGAGACTTCAAACACTCAAAACATACCCTATAATACTATTGGACAGGGTAGGTTTGGGATTAACATTCATTTCAGTGTGACATTTTAGTTGCACGCTTTATGTCTGGAGGTTGAGTGAATGCGCTCTCACTCTGGGTGTTTTTTGTAGAGGATTAATCGATCTTGTAGTTCACCTTCGCTAATTTTAGCTGTTCCGAGGCTAGCTAAAATGCTATCCTAAAGCTAATTTCACTAGCCAGCGTCATTTGTTCAGACCTGGGTTACATGATTGCCCTATTTTGTTGTAAGGCTACGTATTTTTAACGTCTGTTGTATTGTTATGTGACATGCTCATTTTGAATGAGGAGAAGGGGAAATGCTGTCTGATATGGAGTTGTCGTCTTTGTTTACAAATGTAGCCTTTGCACGGTGTAGAGCAGCTGTTAGCTAGCTAGCGCAAAGTAACCCTTTTCACTTTTGTATGCTTTATTCAAAACAGAATAAAACGGGTCACTTGTTATCTGTGAGCAATTTTGAACTAACGTCTCAGTTTTCTACTTTTAAGCATTAGAAGTAAAATGATTTAAAATAGACTAGGAGTTTGTGTACTGTGGTTTGTATGGTGCCCCACTGGTCCGTGAACTTTCCCATTCAAATGAATGAGAACGTGAAACTATACACACACACACGCACACACACACCACAGTATTTTGTTAATCCTGCCCACCAGAATTTGAGCAATTGACTTGCTGTGTTTGTGTGGCATATCTATTATTTCCCTGTTTACGCTGTAATAGAGGCAATTTGAATTGTAGCAAAATACATTTTCTTAAAATGAACCTAATATGTTCAGAAAGCACTAAATGCTTTGCAATACTTTTTATGTCCATATGTCTTGTGTAATAAAATTTTAGGTAATAGCTGTCAGCTCTTGCTGTAATTCTCATGCTCAGCCATGGATGAAGACGACAGCCAAGATGAGCTGATAAACTGCAGTACATCTCACAGAAAAGGGAAAAGAGCTGCATTGTGGACCATCTCAGGTAGCTTCTCTGAAAATGTTTTACTTGTTTAAGTCGTTGCCAGAATTCTTACTCTGGTATTTGAATGTAGTCTAAAACAAGATGTAACGGCATGTGAAAGTGTACATGAAAATGTATTTTATTTATATATTTCAGATGACTCGGATGATGTAGATGAGGAGTCCGAGGAGGAACAAACTGATAGTGGAGAAGATGATGTGGAAGAGGAGGAGGAGGAGGAGAATGATGATGATGATGATGATGATGAGGAGGAGGAGGATGGTATGAGCTTCCTATAGATATTCCTATAGATATGGATTAAGGCAAATAAACTTATGACACAAGATACCTATGGTGCCACATAAAAATAATTTCTTTCTCCTTTGTGTTAAGCTTTATTGTCTTAAGGAGATATAGTTTTTAACAGAACATATGTTAAAGTTTTTTTTTTTTCCCTCTCCACTCTTTTCAGATGATGATGAGGGGGGAGATGCTAAGACTGAGGACGGAGCTTTTGGGGGAAATAGTGCCGACGTTCCAGCGATTAGCTCAGATGAGGACACAGAAAGGTGTCCCATCTGCCTGAACTCTTTTAACAGCCAGCCTGTGGCAACACCAGAGAACTGTGAACACTACTTCTGTTTTGACTGCATTCTTGAATGGGCTAAGGTGGGTCTAACTTGCTGTTGTATAAACCTTAAAAAAAGCATTTTGTTGGAGAGCATCTAGTTTGTGTGGCTTGGTTCATTGCGTGATTTTAAACATCTGTTGTAGATCAAAATAAATTGCTCATCTGCAGTGTTTGTCTTTTTTTTTTTTCCTTTTTCAAATTTAGAATGCTAACTCGTGTCCTGTAGACCGTATTGCCTTCAACACCATATACCTAAGAAAATCTTATGGAGGCAAAGTGAAGAAAATTGTAAGTGTGTTTACTTTTACATAACTTAAGGAATAAATGTGTGTAGATTGGATTGATTGCAGCGTGTTACTTTTGTTTAATTGTTTTGCTCAGATAACAGTGCAAAAGCCTGTTAAGGCAGAACAAGAAGAAATAATAGATGTGGACCTAGATGAAACCAGCTGTGAGGTGTGTGGAAGTACTGATAGGGAGGACCGTCTCTTGCTTTGCGATGGCTGTGATGCAGGGTGAGAGAGACATGATTTTATTTCATATAGAAATATTGTTGAGAGGCAGTTTTTAACTTTTACCATCATAAAATTTGTTGTGAATTAAGCTTTTTTCGTTTTGAAGGTATCACATGGAGTGCCTTACACCTCCTCTTGACTCTGTTCCTGTTGAAGAATGGTTTTGTCCTGAGTGTGAAGCCAACAATCGACACTCAAGTAAGCTTAAGTTATTTGCTGCCTTAATTTTTATGAAGTATATTTTCTAATGTGCACCTTTACAAAAAAGTAAGAAAGAAACAATAACTCTAATTGTCCATTTTTGAAGGATGTGGACAATGTGTAGAGAAGATATGATTAAATCCATGTCTTCTCTAGTCCACATGTTGACATATCTTTGGGAACGATATTGAACCCCCACCTTACAGAATAAGGTCCCCAATACTGATCTGTCTGTGGGTGGGTAACTACAACTTGCACTATAAAATAGTTTGTGGTCAGCAAGATTAAAAAAGGGCTGTACAAAGGCTGTGTCTTTACCTTTTTAACCTAATTCTACCTTTATTCATTTGTATGGTATTCATATGTTTAGTGTATTCTAAGATGTTTTATCAGTGTTTTTCTATTGTACTGTGTGTTATGTTGGAATATAAGTTACTTTTTTTCAGAAAAGTGAGCCCAAATTGGAAAAAAAAAAGTGTGTAAAGAGAATATATGCACGATTTTTTATTTTTTAAGTGGTCTTGTTGAGAATTCTTTCATGTTCTGTCACAAATCAGACATGTAAATGTTTTCATGTCAGGAGGTTCAGCTGAGGAACTCAGTGATATGGAGGGCATACCTTCTACTGCTCGTCCAGCCACCAGTCGATCCCAGCCTCGTACTGCAGGTCCTACCCGAGCCATTGCCCGTACCCAGCAGAGTGAGAGGGTTCGAGCTAATGTCAACCGACATCGCATCTCACAGGCACGCACATCGCAGGTTTGGCATGAGGCGTGATGCTTCTGTCTTGGCAAATTTCTTAACCCCCTTTTCACAGCACATGTGCAGCATTAGATTTTGTATATCAAAAAACTTGGGACACTGAGTAAAATGTAAAAATAGAATTTAATCACTTGCAAAAATCATGAGCCCATATTTTACTCAGTTGAACAAAGAAAACATGCCAAATGTTCAATTTAACATCTTAAAGTGAAAGAAGGTAATTTTGAACTGATGGGGAACAGCACATCACAAAAAGTTGAGGTGGGGCCATGTTTAACACTAGCCACTTTTACGTAACAATGTCAAGATGTCTCTAAAAGGCTTAGAACAAGTTGACTGGACATCTTTTATTTTTCTTGATGACATTTCACCTTCTACCCTGAAGATTTTGTCAATTTAAAAATGTTTTTGTCAGTTTAGTTTGTTTAAACCAACTAATTCTTCAGAATAGAAGGTGAAATGTCTTCAAGAAAAGAATAAGACACGTGCATGCTTTCTCAAAGCATAATGGGTATCCTATCTAAAGATGCTCCCTTTCCTTTACTTTGCTGTCCACAGTCAGCAACAAGTCTCTAAGGTCTCAGTGTCATGTATCACTGACCTGTGACAGGCTAAATGGTTCTGCATGAAGTTTGCAGTGATCCTAGCATCTTATTTATCCCTTTATATGATGACAGTTCAAACAGCACTATCCCAACTGTACTGCACTGCCGGGAAATTCAGTTATTCACCATTCCACCTCCTGTTCCATTCACACAGCGTAGCGCCGTTAAAAAAAGAGGGTTCTGAAATAGAATGAACTATCTGTGTCAATGGGGATACTGTGTAGCTTGCTGTCATGTTTTAACAACAGTCCATATAAATGTGGGAATAGAGATCAGTTGCTGAAATTTTGGGAGAGAAATATTATACCATTTATATCTGTTAAAGGATTCAAGTTGCTCAGCAGTCCTGGTTCTTCTTTGTTGTAATTTTTTTTGTTTTTTGCTTATGAGTCACCAGATGTTGTCAACTGGTGAAATATCTTGATGGCAGGAGGGCGAGTTTAGCACCCAGACTTTTCTGGTTACAAAGCTAACAAATAATAACATTTGTGGTTTAGCATTGTCTTGGTAAAAGATACAAAACCTTCCCTGAAAAAGATATTGTCTAGGTAGGAGCACATATTGCTTTGAAACCACTAACATGCCAGCATGTTACTGTTTCCTTTCTAGATGTGCAACCTCTCTGTTTCCATAGGTGCTAATGTGCCCCCATATCATGAGTGATGCAGGGTTTTGAAATGAGCTCTGATAACAAGCTGTTTTGTTCTTGCCCTTTTTAGTTCATCCATTGATTTCTAAGTAGTCTGATTACATGGCACTTTTCCAATTTTGCATCTGTCCATTTTGAGTTGTGGGCCTGAGAAGACAGGAGTGTTTCTGGATCATATCTATGTATGCCTTATTTTTGGATGGTGTACAGAGCGATGATTTTACAGAGGGGTTCCTAACCCCACTGAGTCATTTTCATTACAGAGTCAGACCAGTTGTTACTTCAGTGCCATTTGAAGTCCTGAAAATCTCAGGCCTCCAATATTGATTTTCAGCCATGACCCTTTTCATAGAAAAATGTCCCCAAATTCTCAGAATCTTCTGATTATGTTACACGGAGAAACATCATTCTGAAGTTCTTTCACAATTTGTAGATGCTTTTTGTCATGGATCACTGAACCTGTCCCCATCTTTACTTCTAAGAGACCATTGTTTTTTTTTTTTCTTTAATATCAGTCATGTTGCTGACGTGTTTACCAATTAAGCTGATTAGTTGCAAGAAGTTCTTCCAGGTGTTTCTTTTTAGTATTTCTTACTTTTTCAGCTTTTTGTTTTCACGTTCCCTGTTTTTGAGATGTGTTATGCTGCCCAGTTCAAAATTATCAAATATTTTTCAGGCAATACTACAAAAAAAGAGGAGGAAAAAAAAATCTCACTTTCAACATTTGAAATACTTTATATGATCCATTATGAGTAAAAATGCGGGTTCGCTGATAATTGGATTCTATTTTTATTTAGATTTAAGAGTGTAACAATTTTTTGTAATTGTAAATATTTTCAGCTTTGTGAGGTTTGCTGTTGTGTGAACTAAACTGTTGATATTAACAACTTGTTAAATAGTGTGTCCTTGGATGATGTATATTGAATTCATTTGCTGATTGCTTGTAAGAGTGTTATGTTGCCACAACAATAGTTAATGAAAGCAATGCAGCAGAGTAATTCAAACACTGTTTCCAGCTGGCTCCTACATATCTGATTCAGTCCACTTGGCTGGATGAAACAATTAATGCTGTGGTGGCCGGGCTCAACACTGCTGTATATGTAAGGGACGTCACACCTCGTGCTCCATCTAACCGTAGATGCAAGCCTGGTAAGTATGGAGAAACATAATTTATAGTTCTGTCAGTTCCAAAGGGGGATTAGCATAACAGTCGATGAGCAAATTCAATGCAAGAGGTTTCTCCTAAGCTTGATCACCAATGAGTTTATGGTGATGAATCTTATGATTAAAACAGGAAAGCGCAGAAAGATGAAAAGTAAGAAGATCTCTTCTGCTAAGAGTAAAAATGGTAAATCTGCAAGCACAGGAGTCAAGAGGAGGAAACGGAGAGTAAGGAGAACCAAAGCCAGGAAAAAGCTGGTGAGTTTCTCACCAAATCTGTTTAAAACTTAATTTCAGCAATGAAAAAAGGATTTCTATTATAGTAAAGTCTTTTGAATTCACATTATGTGAACTGTTTAATTACACTGTTGAGTGACTTTTTTTTTTTGTTCTATAGGTTGTGAAGAAAACAGCTACTCCGAGAAGCCGCATTGCTAATAATCTCAGGATTGTCAAAGACAAGAAGAGCTCTTCTCTTCCTACTGTATACCGGCCGGTAGAGCACACTTTAAGCAGCATGCGTGCTGACATAGGAGCTGCATCTCTCTCCATCTATGGAGATCCATTTGACCTGGATCCATTTGTGGATCGGTAAGGACAAATTATTACCACCTGATTATGCAAAATGCCTGTAGTTAGTTGTTAATGAACCTACTAACAATATACCCTAGTTCTGTGTTTTTAATGTTACACATCACAGATGAAAATTGAAAATATGGTGAAATGGCTTGCAATAGTTGGATGGTTGGTTGTCACAGTTATCCTTTTGGGTTTTTTTTAGATTATGTAAATATCCAGTTTCTTCTCTATCTTAATTTCCAAATAACATGGAGAATATATAATATATATATATATACACATACACACAGACCCACACACACACACATATGTGATCTTAATGCATACATTTTATATTAATGCATATATGTCTTCTGTTTTTCCCAAATTTGGTATCAACCATTAATATATATATGCCGCCCCCCCCCCCCCCCCAAAAAAAGATGCAAAATATGGTCAGTTACAGTATAATGAGTGTGTGGAAAATGTCTGTTTTGTATGCCACTGAAAATGTAAAATGTTTCTTTTAATTATTATTATGATTTCTGGATTTGGTTTGGGCAGTGAGGTTGAACCAGAGGCCCACGCTATCTCACTTTTGGAGGCCAAGAGGCGGGGGATATCTCGCTCTGCTCTTCGCTCTCATCAGCCTGTGGCGCGGCCAGTCACTGCAAACCTCTCAAGGTAACACTCCTTTTTCTTTATCTTTTTTTTAAAATTATTTTTCTAGTCCATAGTGTATAGTATCAAATGTACCTAAAAAAAAAAAAAAAAAAATACATCCTGTTTTCTGCATTATAAATGTTTTAATACTCTTTGATTAGCCTTAGAAACACAAAAAAATTGCAAAAGCAAAAGATGTAGTAAAACAATTAAAAGAAGGGTTCATTGGCCCAAGAAAAACAAGGCACTTAATCAAACTGACACTTGCATAGCCTGCAAAATATCAAGCTACTAGCAAATGGCAGAATCAATCAAGATAAAGAAAAAGAATAAAAGTAAAAAATGTAATCCCTGAGGAAAGAATTTCATAATTTTGAGTCATAGCTTTCTTGATCTTTGCTGATGAAGATGTAGATTTAACTGAAACTACACTTCAGATATGTCATCCAATCTTGTCATTCTGTTCCAGGAGAGGTGTGGTCATCCCACAAACGGGAGCTGTTGTGGAGGCAGCTCCAGTGCCCGATCTGCTGGGCAGCATCTTGTCAGGACAGAGCATGCTCTTGATGGACAGTTCTGATGTTGTCATTAATCGGGATGGTTCTCTTAAAGCTGCAAAGCCAAGTAAGTTTGTGTGTCATACAGTATTTCTAAAAGAAGAGATTTTAGCATGATGCATGCAAGTGTGCTTTTTTTAATTATTATTATTATTATTATTATTTTAGAAATTACTCTCTACATTCCTTTTTTTTTCTTTAGAAATCAGGGCATTGAATGGCTGGTTTATTTTTTATTTTATTTTTTTCAGCCCCTTTAATATACTGGGCTGACTTTCTTTTTTTCTTTAATCCATATGATCACGAATAACAGCTTAAAAATAATAAATCATACATAAAATTTTTAAAATATCTATGAAACAAACAAGGCGTCCCTAATCGGCATTTTGCATTGCAAATGTATTTTTAGACACACAAAAAAAAATGCATAAATCAAATATTAGAAGATAAACATGGTAAAATGGGGAGCATATTTAGTTCAAAATAATCTGCCTTAGAAATGATATTGTACCCCTGTGTGCAACTCATTTCAATTATATTTGATGAATACTTAAATAATGAACTACAGAAACTGCTGTTTATTTTAAAGGAAGAGAATAATAATGACATTGATTTGTTGTCTGTTAAACAGTTTAAGCTACTGGTCATTCTTCCTGCATAAAGCACTACTTCATTTTGTGATATTTTTCTCTTTTAAAAAAAAATAAAAATCAGACACTTTATCATTTATATTGTCTATTTATAACCTTTCTAATTTACTTATCAATAATGCAGTCAAAACGGAAACATTGCATTGCCGGATCTACTATAAAGGAGTGGCTGTTTGATTAAAGTGATTCTCCAAATTTTGTGCTGTTACTACAAAAATATGCAGTTAACCCTTTACAGGGCAAGTGACCATATTTGGCAACTTCAGTAGAACTACAGTCTTGGTTGTTACCAAAAAAAAAAAAAAATTACAATGTTAATATAGGTCCTTTAATATTCTCCAATAACCTTTCAGTGTTTAAATTTTGAGATTTCTAGTATTTTATTGACTTCCCTATAAAGGGTTAATAGCTCAGCAGCACAAAATTTGTCTGGAGTACTGCATTAATCAAATATCTTAACCAGAAGTCTTGAGATAAATTACTAAGGTGTTTTTTTTCTTCTTCTTCTTCTTCTGTAAACAACTACTGTTACAGTGATGCCATCTGCAGTGATGCCAAGTATCGGGAAAAGCAATAGCTCAGGAGAAGCCAGCACCCTCATCAACCCAGGGGTTTCACCCAATTTAGGAGATAGTTCTTTATCCCTCCATTACAGTGGAAACTTACCAGGACCCTCCCATACCTCCATGAACAGACTCTTAAACCACAATTCATCACATGTACCTTCCCCCATATCCAGCCCCACGCAGTCGACACCCCATTCTGATTTACCGCCTAGAGTTAATCCAAGTTTTCAGTCTCCCCTCCTTAACAGACCAAACCCACCTCCTTGTCAGTGGGGAACCAATGGGATCAGAGCCTCAAGGGAAACCGCTGTCTCATCTGTTCAGACCGTCCAAGATGCCAACTTTAAAAACAAAGAAATAGGTCAGTCTCAGTCTCAACCTAAAAAAGCGTCTACAAAACCCATGTGGATGGATGTATCAGTGCTTCCCAGGATACCAAAAATAAAAAGGGAAAGTAGTACTGTCACAAATGATGCTTCTAGTCAAGCTGGATGTTATGGTAATAATACATCTGTTGCTAGTAGTAGTTGTAGTAGGAGAAGTGGTAGTAATTCAACAAGTAGTAGCAGTGGTTCCAGCGTGCCTGCAACTGCCATTACCAGCCTTTCTGGAGACAAAGGTAGGCAGCAAAGTGTTGACCAGCAAAAGGGACAAGCTAATGGTGAGTCCCAGAGGCACAGGCCTGATGGAGGAAGCTCATCCTCAGGATTCTCCAACTCCTTCTCTTCCAACTCATTCTCTTCCTCCTCCTCGGGCACCCCTGCCAGCCAACCACAGTATGGCTCGTCATCATCTTCATCTGCAGTAAGTTTTCGCATTAATTCCAGCGGGAACTCCTGGCATGCAAGGCGATTAAACATAGCATCCTCCTCTACTATACAGGAACACTGGAGAGGAAAGGAGGATGATACAAAAAAGAAACAGTTACGCAAAGATAAAAAAATGCTGTTGTCATCACGTGGGCTGGTCAGCAAGGAGCAAGACAGTAATATATATGATCCCTTTAATCCTACACTGTCAGATTCAAGCAGCTCAGATGACGAAGCCAAGAGCACTAACTTGAGCAACCGCCCTCAATGTGTTGCAGATCGGAGGCATGCTCCTACTTTAGAAAAGAAAGGGAGCTCAGAGCTAAGCAGACTGGTGCTGGTGAAAACTGAAACACAGGAGATGGAGATTTCACAGGAACAAGCAGGAAGTTCTCAGAGTACTGTATCACAGGAGCTGAGAATCCCAGGGGACAGTGTCAAGGTTGAACAAGAATCAAGATTAGTAAATGAGACAATGGCATTCCATGGCATAAAAGTTAAGCAAGAACCAAAATTAGAAGACACAAAGGAATCTGAAAGTTGTAATAGCAGTAAAAATGATTTAAATTCAGAGTTGACAGAAACCCCAGCACCTCCTCACCACGGCCTGGATAAGTTAAAAAAAGAGGAAGAGACACAAGAAGGAGACAGTGGACAGTGTGCTAGAACGCCTAACAAATCTCTCCTCAACCACAGAGTGGAGTCCTCGCCTCCTGGCTCTGCTAACAGCAATAAGAAACAAAAGGAAGAAGCTAAATCAGATTCCACATCCTGTTCCAAATCCCCGTTAGCAGATGTGGACCATAAGAAGCAAGCTTCTAAAAATTTGAAGGAGCAACACTCAAGTAGTTCCGAGACAGAACGATGCAAACTTGAAGATAGTCATGCCTCAGGTCAGGGAAGCAAAAAGAAGGAAAGGGACAAAGACAGGAGCCCCAGGCATGCAGGGTCAAGAGAAAAGAGGAGGGCACATTCAAGCTCGGACAGCTCTCAACCCAGATCCCCTGATAGGACACACAGGAAGAGACGGTCACGATCCAGAGATACACCAAGAAGGAGACTATCCAGGTAAATGTATCCCACTAATGTGTGATTTGTGCTTAACCAACCATTTCGAAAGGCCAAATAAGTTATTTCTCTAAGTTAACAGTTTGTCATTGTGTGCATTTTAGGTCTCGTTCCAGCTCAAGTAGCAGAGACCGCTCAAGGAGGAAGAAGCATAAACGAAGTAGCAGCGAGAGAAATTATCACAATGAAAGGGACTACGAGAGAAGGCGAGTGTCAAGAGACAAGAGACGTGGCCGGTCTCGTTCAAAATCACGGTCAAAATCACGTTCTAGGTCCAGAACTAGATCCAGGTCAAAGGACCATAAACGTGGTGGGTCTCGCTCAAAATCACGATCTAGATCTAGAGAGCGGAGAAAAGATAACAACAGACAACACCATGCATCTCTGTCCTCCAGAGACAAAGTGGAGTCACGATCTAAAGACAAGAGGAGACACAGATCTAGATCAAGCTCTAGAGAGAGACGGAAACCATCAGGATTATCCAGAAATGCACAGAAAACTTCAGGAACATCTGTTTCTTCCTCAAAAGATACCAGTCGCTTACAGGGAAGAAAAAAAGAGAAGGATACTACTGAAAGAAACTTTGAAAAGGTAGAATGTGCTAAAATTGATAAACAAGAGTTACCTTCCTGTTCATTTGCCCATCAAATGATAAAGGATGAAAAAGACTTTGCTGTAGAGAGCCAGGAGCCAATTTCAGAAATGAAAAAACAGGTAAAGAATGAAAAAGAAGTTTGGCAAGATAAACTATCATGTCTTGAAATGTCTGAAGATTCTCCTATTGTTAAAACAGAGGAAGAAACGGGCACACCTTCATTAGCGAGCAAAGTTATTGATGACATCATAGAACAGCCTATTAAGACAGAGTCCTGTGAAAGTACCATAATTAAAACCGAACCGAAATCTCCAGAATTATGCCCCTTGCTACGTATCGATTCACTTTCTGCACCAATCACACCTGTTACAGCAGACACCCTCCAAGATGCAGTATCTCAGTCTCAGCTGGTTTCAGTAGACTCTTGCAAACAAGAAGACACTGTTGAGTTGAGTGTCCCTGTAAAGCAAGAACCCCCAGACTCTGATGAGGACTTCAATGTTGATGTGATGCTGGACAACCTGGATTATGTCAAATCTGAGCAGACAGAGGAGAGCAAAGGAGCTGTCAAAAAGGAAAAAGAAATAGAAAGTAAGGATAGAAAGGATGAGGGAGAACAAGTATCAAGTGTGGTGGGAACAAAGTCCAAGACTCAAGTAAAGCGGGTGACCTGGAACATACAAGAGCCAGAGGGACCTCAGCCAGAAAAATCTGCAAGCAGTGAGTAGTATTGTCAAATTACGTTGGTTTCCTGTCTTCACTACCTCGATCTCAGCTTTTCCTTTTTTTTTTTTTTTTGGTTCATTTTGTACAGAGGTGGCACTGTATAAACTGAAACTGAAGCAGGAAGGGGCTCGCAGATCCTGCTTTGTTGCTCAGACGTCCACTCAGGTGGGGATGAATTACTTCTAACTCCATCAACAGATTTTTCTTTTTAAATGTATCATGCATGTAATTCCAGGAGTAACAAGAAGGTGGCACTATTTACTCAGAATTAGCAAGAGAATTGTCTTGAAAGGTCACGTGATAAAAACTGATACTCAAGCATTTCCAGGGAAATTGAAAGTAGAACTGCTGTCTGCACACACCTAGACATGCAACACTAGTGACTTGGTACTCATTGTTCTATGTTATCTTGGTTTATATTTTATGCATTATTCATACAAAAAAATACTGTCAAAAGAATAGAAAGTACTCAAATGCATTTCAGACTTCTAGTTGTATATTTTGATTTCAGTATTAATTTCACATTTCATAATGAATTTCCTTATATATGCAAGACTTTGTGTCTTGAGTAAACATGACTGGAACTGCTGGCTTTGGATTCTTGATTTATGTATGATTTCTGCACTTCCTCAGGACATGACAGGAGATGTGAGTGACACCTCTAAGAAGGGTAAACCAGGTCTGCTCACTGCCAGTTCTGGTTCTGAAGCCTTGCATTCTGGGGTGTTACCAACTACTGCACAAGGAGAGGCAGAAGAGGGGGATCTGTTGAAGAAAGACAAAGTAAATATTTCATTTAATAACTTTGGGTTTTAAAGATACTTGTAGAGGAGTGATGGTATTTTCTTAATTGTTATAAATTAACTTTGTCTTTCCAATGTTCTGTTTTATATGAATGTGTAAAACTTGCATTGTGGTATTTTACATCTTCCAGCAGTATTTAAAAAAGCTGCACATGCAGGAGAGAGCTATAGAGGAGGTGAAGCTCGCAATCAAGCCTTTCTATCAAAGGAGAGACATCAATAAGGATGAATACAAAGAGATTCTACGTAAAGCCGTCCAGAAGGTCAGTATATAAATAAATAAATAAATGAGGCTGGCTGAACACGGAATGATTTTCATACCTTAACTCATTTTACAAACTTGAAGACCACAATTTGTGATTCAAGATTTGGGAAATTTCAACACAAGTAGGAGCAGTAAAAAAAAATCTTATTCACACCACACATTTAATGGGTTTTGGGGAAAATAAACTGTAGTTACAGGGTTGAAATCAAGCCACAGACCTCTGATTGTTGTTGAGAGAAAATTAGGCTTAAAATCCTTTTAATGGGTAGTGAAAAATACTGAAAATGTTATGTTTGTTGTATGTCCTCATTGTCTCAGGGCATGACTTTATAGTACGTAATGTTCTTGTGTTCCTGGTCACCAGGTGTGCCACAGCAAGAGCGGGGAAATCAATCCAGTGAAAGTGGGAAACCTTGTCAAGGCTTACGTGGAGAAATACAAGCATGCAAGGAAACATAAAAAAGGAGACGATTCAGCGAAGATACCCGTGGAGCAGACTGAGCCAATGCAAATATCTGACAGTCCATGAAAGAGCCCCTAACATGCAAGACCAGAACACACCCCCAGACTTTGAGTTCTACCAGTGGACTTGATCTCAAACTCTCCAACATGCCCAGTGAAAACGCTTTAAAAAAAATTCTCACAGTTCCAGTACAGAACGTTTTCTTTTCAATATTTCTCTCTTGTTTTTATTCTGTAATGATGCTTTGAACACCAGCTACACACTGGTGTCCTTTGCTTGGACTGTCACTGCCAGAAACTGGTCTTTTTGTGTAGTGCAGTTGAGAAACTTGACGAGACTTAAAAACTATGCCTTAAAGAGGTGAAGACTCAGATGCTCTTATGGAAGTACACGTCAGGTAGACTTCTTCATGTCTCCAGGTCGGCCATATCATGAGGATGCCGTGTGTTGTTGGCTTTGAGTTTTCAAGTGACTATTTTGTTTTGGGTTTTTTTTGTGAGTGGCAAAACATGAGATTATTCATGAGCTGTAAAGGTATGCAGAATATGCATATGTAAGATGTTTGTCACTCTAAGGAAAGAACACTGTTATGCAATTTTTATAGAAAATGTATCAGTATAGTAATGAAACAATTTTAGATTTAGTTGTAAATAATTCAGATTTGATATAATAGTCTGTATGTTTATTTCGTCTTTGTTGCCTGTTGTGAATAATAGGCATAACTGGTTGTTGTTTATAGTATGACTGATTTAAAATTTGTATTTAATGTCATGTGATTTCTGTCTTCCACATCTCTAACTCCACTGAGCTAAGTCTAGTCCAGTAATAGAGGAATTTGAGCTGAGTGGCTTAAAAATAAGGCTCTTTGAAAGCAGGGATGGGGTGGGGAAACAGGAACAAATCTCTCAATATATTCTCATCCAATCCGTTACAGAACTTTAGAAAGGTAAGTTTTAAAGAACCAGGCAATATCACATTTTTGTGCCAAACCAGTTCAGTTAATATAATAAAATTGAGTTTCCGTAAATATGTTCAATTGAATATGTGTGATGGTTTAATTTTTTTTAAAGCAGCTGATATGAAAGTTCAGTCATAAGTTATATAGATTTAAAGATTTGATTTTAGAGTAATATGGATACAAAGTTCATGCATGAGTGGCAGAGTTCCAGCCCTTGTTTTCTTACAAAAATATTATTTCAGTTTTTAGTCACTGCCTGATTTGATCACGTCCAGCATTTTAATTACAAACCTAAGTTTTTGTTTCTGTATTTAGTATAATATTAAACTAGCTTTATTGACATCATTTTATAGTTTGTGAGGTCAGTTTAAAGGGCACTTACATGTTATCACAGACATTGTCCAGAAGAGGAATAATAAAAGTAAAGATGTGTGTAGATGGATCAGTGAAGACGTCAACTTCTGCAGCAGTTAGGTGTTTATGATTGCATTGACAGTGTAATCACTTTTAGTGATGGTCTATATTACTCTCCATTGTTTTATCTTACTAAAATATTCACAAAGATTAATTCCTGGCTTTTTGCCATTTTGACATCTACTGTAAAATAGTTTGCTGTAAAGCCTGATTTCACGGGTGACTGGACTTCGCTTGTACTTTGTCATAATGTGTAGTTTGGCTTAATAAAGCCAGTGACTTAGAGGAATCTAAAGGAAAAAAACAGGTGCTTATGTTATCTGAATGTTTGTTTTTACTTTTCTGAATTTACTTGATCAAACAGGCCAGGTGTTTCTCAGAGGAAACGAATAAAAAACACCACTGATGGAAAATGATCTTTTGTCTTCTTTTAATTTGTGTAAAAGCTCATCACGTCCTGTTGTCCCCTTGCTGTTTTCTGATTTGGGGCTTTAAGTAATGACATTTAAGATCTGGGAGAACAGAAAGAAAATTATAGATGCGCCAAGGTTAAGGTACATCAGTATCAGATCACACCATCCATCACTGAGCCAAAGTTGGCAACAGAGAAGGACTTCACTCTTGAAAGAAAATAACACAACAGTGAATCATTAAATTAGAGGAGGAACTACTGTGTTCTGGGGCTGAACTAAATCTTATTAAACACCTGTGGAAAAAAAGCTGAAACATGCAGCCTGTCCAAGAATTAACATCTTACCATGTTGTACCAGTACCAACTGTCTGTTCCTAATGCAGCAACCCTTGAGGAGACCTAATGTCACAACCATTCAGTACTGACGTTTGTCTTTTGGAGATTTGTCTGGATCATTGGAATGTTACAATATCTATAGCGTATAACAAAATCCCAGGTTTCTTTGGGAACTTACATTGGAAGATGTTACTCTTATTTTTGAGGAATTTTCTCAGATGTGAGCTTTATTTCTGAGATACAAAGATTTCAGCTTTTAGATACCATTTCAAGTTCTCTGTATCCCAATCCCAATTACCTTTTTTTTAAAAAATGTATTCACTGTAATCAATCAGTATTTGCGAAGATGATTATATCTCAGTAGTTGTTGATATTATGATAGGACACAAGGCTAAATAATGCAAACTATGTTTATTTAGGCTGAGTTAAAAAAAAAAAAACCAAAACAGCAGAGTAGAAAGAGAGGTGAAAATTTTTCTATATAAAACAAACACACCATACACATAACTATCAGTAGTATGACACACACCCAGACCCAAAAAAACACCAGAGTAAATATTAATGTAAAAAATATATATTAATAAACTATATATGTAAATATTCCTCCATACACCTCCATATACATCATTTAACATTAAGTCCATCCTACATTTTTTGCATTCTTACAAAAAAGTGAATAAGGTCAGACTAGACCAGTGTGGCTTTGCCACCTTTTGGTAAATTAAACCAAATAAAAAAAGCACTGAGATAAAAGATAATGAGGAGGGGCCTATTTCTATTTATGTAGTGATTTAAAAGTAATCAGTTTGTCACAAACATGAACATAAAGTGAAGAGCAATAATAACCACATTATTCTATAGTCAATTTAAATCCTTTTTAGAGTTGATTTGGCTTCTGTAACATGTTCAGAAGTCCACTTGACTGGCTGCCTCTTTAGCTCAGCTTTAGCTAACAGCCAGACTATTCACCTCCATGTTTTAGGAAGATGAAACAGTTCTCATCATAAGCCACTGACAGGTCAAATTTTAAATGTGATCAAGGAAAGATGCAGCAGCCGGTAATGGCTCTTCAGCTGTCGGCAGAGCAAACACGGAGTTGATGAGATCGAAGAGGCCGTTGTATGAAATCTGTAGGCTAACATTGGCGCTGTGAAGAGATGACGCCCCCTCCATCTGGGCCATATCATGAAAATATCGACAGATCAGAGGCACCACCTGGAGGAGTGGAGAAAGGGATTTTACAACATTTGACTGGGAAAAAAAGGTTGGGGATTAATAACAGAAGAAATGAGGGTTTTAAAAAAAATGCATTACTTTCACCGTGATGAGCTTCTTTTCCAAAGGTTTCCCATCAGGGAATCGCTCTCCAAAACACATGTTGATGGTGTATTCAGGTGAGCCACCATTATTCTCTTTAAACTGTCTGAGCTCTAAAACACACATATGCAACCACATATTTCACACACACTGACACATTAGCAGTTAAAATGATTGATACGTGACACTTTTATTAAATAAAAAAAAAAGACAGGGCAAAAAGATCCACACTTACCATGCACATACTTATCAAACTTTAGAAGCTCAACCTTAGTGTTTTGGGGTAGTTTTTGGGGGTTTGGATGAGCCAAACTGGGGTCACTTGTGGTGGCAAATACATGGCATCTGTCCTGCCTCAAAGCATAGATACCGGTATCTTGTACCTCCAGGAGCAGACCACGCTGGATGCTGTTAAGTATACGGTTGGTGAAATCAATCTGAAACAAAGAAGGTTGGGAAGAAAATGACCACCATGAAAGGTCTGCTATATAAATAAGGTGTACAGAAGCATTAAATTACCCTTAAATATTTTAAGTCAATTTGTATTTTTTTAAGTCCACAACACTGGTCTACGCCTTCTTTATAGAGTAGAACATTTTAGGAGGGACAACAGGTTGATGGAGACACCAAAAAAAAAAAAAAAAAAGAAGGAGAGAAACAGGCCAGCTTTTGAATATTTAAAGCACATTTGGATTCACTAATCCTTGAAATGAAAGCTTGTCAAGTTACAAGGGAAGCCTTCGCTTCTTTTCAACTCAAGATGCAAAAGTTCGGTTTAGGATTAAATTTTTTAAAAGTTCTTCAGTTTCCTTTAAAACAAAGTGCTCATCAACATGTTCAAAACACAACTGAAAGCCTGTCTCCCTTCCCCCATGGCCTTTTAGTCCTGGTTGAGCAGGATATCAAGGCTTTTATTGTGAAAATAATTCACTTGTTTACTTAATTTAATTTTTCTACTACTTGGTCATCTTTTATTCTTCAAAAGCATTCTATTTATTTCAGATTTCAGTAATTGTTGAGTACTTTTGTCAATGAAGGGCATTTTTTTAAAAATTTATCTATTTTTGACTATTGTCATTTTAAAATACAGCAAGTATAAGAAAAAATGTGGAGAGGGCATGTGAAATAAATTGTTCAGTTATATACCATGTCATGCTATGTTCTTTAATTAAATCCCAGAAAGTGTTAAGCTCATTTAATGACATACTTGTTTGTGGTCCAGCAGCCCCTCCGTGGAGGGAAAACAGAGAGGATGGGCGTTCAGCTCGGGGTCCTCATGGTGATAGTGGAGCTGAAGACGATTGGTGGTTAAAATCGTCTTTAGCATTTCTTTTTTCCTGTAGTGGATGGAGATCTCCAGGTCACAAATATTTGGTGCTTGAGATGAATTGAAGTCACGATTTGCTGCAGGAGTTGGAAAAAAATGGTAAATAAAAGGACACTTTTTTTCTTGTAGATCCGGTTTTGAGTTTCTTTGAACGTACCCTCATCGTAGACTGACTGATCATCAGGTAAAGGGTGTGGGATGTTCTCAGCTGGAGCAGGATAGTTTTCAATGTAAGGCGGATCACACTGGATGTAGTTCTCCGCCCATTGTTCCTCCCCTGTTTGGCACCATAAAGAGTCAGAATAAACTACTTTTAAGCTTTATACTGAAACACATATACAGAGGGTCTTAGATAGACATTATAATACTGTGCTTTGCAGAAAAATGATACCTGGTGGTTGTGCACCAAGATCCAAGGCTGTGAAATTATTAATCAGATTGGGCTGTGTAGAGAGAGAGAGAGAGAAAACAAAATTATATATACACACACACATATACATACAAACACACACACACACACACACACACACACACATATATGTATATATATGCATATATACATACACATATATATATATATATGTATGTATGTATAAGCATTCAATTAGTCTTGAAAATATTTGTTTACATTAAACGCTCAAAGCAATATTGCACCTCGATGACTGAGGGGAAGACCTCTATAGGAGAGCTGTAAATATCTGGAGTCATGTCAGAATCCTGCGAGTCCTGCGCTGGAAGACCTTCACAGTTGTCTGCAGGAAACGAAAACAGATCAGTATGTTAGTGTCTTCTGTCTCACAGCAGCTCCATGACCGAAAGCCTTGGATGAGCATCGACTGCCTCACTCTCTGTGTTGATAATCTCGTAGATTTTATGCGGGTCATCTTGATTCTTGGAGTTATCTTTTATCATCTTGAAGCGCGTTTTGAGGGTGTTCAGAGCGCAGCGGAAGTTGGTTTTCCATCTGGCTTTGTCCTCGGGGAACTCGTTGATTTTGCCACTCGCCACTGCCCAGGCCTGCGAACCACAGACACACGCACATGCAGGCGCTGGATTGGCAAAAGTGATCAATTCAAGTGGGTACTTTCCATTTTTATGCATATCAAACGGATTTATATACTTGCACAAATCTGTTAAAATACCTCTTTAAAGTCCTTCCTCAAGCTTCTAATTTCCCGACATCCGGATTCCAATCCAATGTAAATGTGTTAATTGCATTGTTATGAATGAGTATTAATCACTTTTTACTTTTTTATTTGAGCTGGAGGAAAGGTTGGGTAGAGCTACACATATCAGCAGTCTGACAGAAGTGAAATTAAGGACTGTCCTTGTTTATCTATTTTCAAAGGGAACTTCCTGTTGACGGCCGCATACGCTGTTTTTCACACTTTGTATACCAGCATGCTGTTAAACCTGTGTCATTCACTGTACATGTCAACAAAACCATTATCTTTAGCCTACATCTAATCGCAGAGTCATATAACCCTCACAGCGCAGTGGCATCCGCATTAAACGTACCCGGAAAATTTTACTGTCCTCGTCATTACAGTCCTTTCTGGAGTTGTGCTTCCAGGGGACTCTGAATCGGTTTGGCCCCACGTAGCGCAGGCCGGCGTAGCGGCCGGTCTCGACCTGCGTGATGAGCCAGCTGGAAAACTGAGGTTTCGGAGGGCTGAAAGGAAACACGAGAGATCAGGGCTGGTGCTGTTAAAGATCAAGTTCACCACTAAATACCTAACCCTCTCGTCTAACAAGAAATGCAGTCCATATAAGGAGCAAGGATGGAAAACAAAGTGGATTTCATCATACCTTTGCATCGCACCGCTGAGGTCGAGTAAATACAAGAGGTTATATTATTGCTCCTCTTTGCGCCTTTGCTGCGTTTATATACCACCAGTGACATCACGCAAGGGAGCGTTGCCTCCTCCTCCGTGGGAGGGCTCCGCTCATTTTGGAGTTTTTCGGAAGAGGAGCAGTTTAACTTACTAACAATTGAGACGCGCCTCTCTGGTGCTCGGCTTTAAACGGGAGTTTGAGCTGCTCCCGGTGAATAAATGGAAGATACCCTCCGTCGAAAGGATGCGTGGGTGACGTTTTCAGGGAGTCTGTCAAGTCCCTGAAACAGAAACTGAAAGTATTTGCTGAATCTTTTTTTTTTTGTTGTTGTTGTTGTTGGGTTTTTTTTTTGGTATCATTACATTCTTGCATTTCATCATCACTCAGATTCATTTACTTTCAAAAATCTTAATGTTTACTTCTTAAGACAAAAATAAAACCCCAGTGCCATTTCTAGCTTTAAAATGAGACGTATGCGGCAGTGGGATTATTGCTCTGCTTTTGTGTTGTTTAAGGGCTTAGTTGTTATTGATTTAAGGTTTTTCTAAGCTCAAATGTTCTCTGTAACTCAAGCCAAATCTATTACACATTTTTAAAATCTGTAATGCTGTTTATGAGTCAACACTACTGTCAACAACACACTTTCCTATTCAGTTCTGACATTAAGACTCAGGTATTTAACGCGCCTTGTACTTCAGTTGCCGCAGGAAAAAAAGTAGCTGATCTCACAATGCATTGTACTTATTTCATCTCCATTAAACAGTCAGTTCTATTCAAACCAGAATATCTTTCTTGAGAGCTTGAAATATTCACATGAACTCAGTGCTGAAATGCAGGACTTTTTGCATAAGGATATCCCTTAAGTTTTATTTTAAGGTACTAAACTAGTTCTGCCAACTTTGGTTCATGAGCAGGTGGTGTCTAAGGTTTAAAATTCGAGGATGACATAAATTATTAATATGAGAGGACTTTGTCTTCTTGGCTCTAAGGGAGTCGTGCCAATAGTTTAACAAAGAGTACAATGATGAGTGTGAAATGTATCATTAATGTGTGGTGAATGTAATGCACTGATGCATTGAACTGCTGGTGTGCTAAAGAATTAACATTATCGAGGATATCTCAAGTCAATGCCAGACATTAAACCTGACTGTAGCACTTTTAATACAATTAGATGAAGACATAACTCTAAATGACTCAAAACAACGATTGGTTTTTATATTTATATATTTCAAAAAGGAACATTTAAAAGGAACATCATATAAAAAGTGAATGTATTTGCTTAGCTGGATAACACATTTGAGATTTTGATGTAACAACCAAATCAAAAAATCTGGCATAACACAATGATGCCACTCTAAGGTCACCCAGGGATAAAATTATTTAATTCAATGAGCAGGTCAAATTTGCAGGAAGCTGTGACATCACAGACTCAGATCAGAGTAAAGTGATCTAGCTTTTCCATTCACAGTAAATCGCCCTGCAGCTTCACATCATGTTCAGCAGCTGTATTTTGGAGGTGGGAGGTGCAAAACTGTAACATTGCTTTCAAAAGACGCACACCCTGCAGAAGAGCAATCCAAAGGAATCATACTGTTTTTTAGCTCAGACGGTCCTGCTGTGGGCATGCCAAGTAACTCAATTTTACGACACTGTCCAAGATTTGATATTGTTCAGTATATTGCTCTGATAGTCACTCATTCTGTCATTACTTTCTTGAGTCTCCTACTTGCTTCTACTGTGAGGTCTTCTGTTTTTTTTTTAATCTTTCACATTAGTGCATTGAAGCGTAACATTTTAAAGGAAGGGAGATTATCGGGACAGAACTCCAAAGTGGCTTTTGCTGATTTTTACCTACAGAAGAAACAGGCGATAGATGTCACTTCCTAAAAGTAATAAAACATGCCTTCAAATTAAATTGAAACAGTCACTGTCTAATGAAAAAAAGTCATTTGTACTGCTTTTAACATTAAATCCAGCAGTTTTGCAGGCAGGTAGGGTCATAGCTGATAAGGACAAAGACATTTCATTTAGATTGCTGAAATTTTCTATTTTGATAAAAGGCCACATTATGTCTCATTTAAGACCCTCTGAATACTTTGTAAGTATATTTATGTCAGATGTTAACCAATACTTGTGTGAGAAGAAGCTACACCTGTTCAGGCATGGTGCATTTTTAGATTCTCTCTGAAATGCCCCATTTAACCACCCACTTCCAGTGTATTTAGACAAATAAATCCACCAGTGTCCTATCTGTGACTGTCAGTGAATGAGCCCTGCAGGTGTAGGCTTTTGTCATGAGACTGAATCGGAGAAAGCAGTGAAAGTCCAGAGGGGATGTCTCTCTGAGATATATTTTAGTCAGCTTCTCTAAAACCCCTTGGTTTTGCTGCTTGATCCAAACCAGGCACCATTTCCTCTTTCAGCTGTCGGCATTTCATGAGTTCGCAGCCCTAGTTCTTATTTACACTTTAATCCACAAGCTGGGAACAAAAAAAGTCAAGGGTCAAACATAAGGTTCTGTGTATTACTTACATAGGTGTGCATGCAGTGAAAGTCATGACATCAAGCCTACTTCCCCTAACTATTCCTTGTCTTTACTTCACTGCTACTACTTACTTCATTTGTGTCCAGAGGAAACATTTGCTTTTGTCTTACAGTGTCCTGACCGCATTTTGCGTTTGTAGAAGCCCTGTAAAACCTCAGCGTGGAAGGAATGTAGCTCATACACATACATAGTTGAACAAATCTGTCAGGAAAAGGGAAGCGAGATATGCTTTAATGAAACACTTCCCTTTTATTGGCCACTGCATGAGTACAGGCCTCTTCGACAGCCACTCTAGAAGAATGCAGGCTCTTGGGGGGAGCCCCTGAGGAAGGAGCAGTGTTATTGAAAGACCACGCAAAGGGTCCACTTCCTGTGTAAAAGTTGTATTGATAATGCTGAAGCAAGATCAGTTGAGTCATAGAGTTAAATTATATGCAGTATGTTTATGTTTTGTGATGAAATCTATTGTTCCCCTCCTAAAATAATGGCCTAAGTCATGTTTTTCTCAAGTTCTTCAGAAAAAAGAAAAAAAAAACTAAATCAAACATTTGGTTCAGTTGTTTTTGCTTTTTGAAAAACTTGAGAAGAATGTGACTTATGGCATTATTTTAAGAGGGAGATGATCAGAGAAGATTGTGGCCACATGTGACGAGTTCAAACCTTCTTTAATGGCAATTAATAGTTTATGTGAGATACAAAGCCCTTAATCCATCAGCACAAAAAATATGACAAAGAATCCTCACAAGACAAACTTTCACTGTACAGCTGCAGTTCATTTAAATGTTTTGCCATCTTAAGGGGGATTTTTACAGGGGATTCTAACTGCATCCTCCTCCTTCATCTCCCTCTCTTCATATTGCAGTCTTCATCTCTCTTTCTACTCATACATGTTCATATGGATGCACTGACATAAGAACAATTACCTTTATTTTGCAAACGGGTTATTGGAAAACTGGTCTTGAAATCCTTTCTGTAAAAAGAAAGTACTGGATTCTCATAAATGGCCACGCCTTTACCGGTAAGCGTTAGCCTGGCTGGCATTTCTGTGGAAAACTGGAATTTAAAAAACAAACAAACAAGCAAATATGACGATGGAATTAAGTGGTTGTATTACTTTACAGATTAACAGTCTCAGCAGATATGATCTACCATTGCTTAAGACTTTAAAATGTGTTTATGGCACTTTTAGTGAAGAATTTATGGTTTGTTGACAACATTATTCTTTTTTCTTTTAGATACCTAATCATCCAATCACTTCTCAGATGAACACCTTAAAGAGGGAATTCAGCCATTATCTACACTATGAAGCACAAAAACATTTTCCTTGATGCAGCCACATAATTTCACACAAACCAAGATATAGAAACTCACATTCATATGACAATGGTTTTAACTGTTGCATTACAACACAACAATATGGCATCTAATGGACTTCTGTATTGTCATATTTCTACAGTGGCAATGGCTCAAATTTAATATCGGAGCAGAGGCAATTTCAGGACACAAGCCTTGTTTGCAACAAAGTTAGTGTGTTGTGATTGTGAAGAGTTTCCCCTTGTGTTTTCCCCTAGCACCCCCTGCTGTCAAAAAAGTCCAAACATTGTACAATAAATGCAGAGGGAAATTCTAATATCAGAAGCTAAACTATGAAAGTGGAGATCCACATATAAAGCACTATTGTTCTATGAAGCACAAAGAACCAATCGGCCAATGCCACTTCTATATTACTGTGCAACTGCACAATCATAGAAAGGGAGAGAAGTTTGAAACTGCTTCTGATGTTGGTGTGACACATTTATGTTGAAAATAGGGGATAAATGGTCACTGAATACTTCTTACTTCCACTGTAACAGAACTGACTGCAGTGCATCACCCTCGGCCCATAACAATGAAACGTCCATGGATACCCAAATTATTGCAATTGCTGGGTCTGTCTGTATTTCTTTTTCACTGATATCAGAAAAAGTATTTAAAAATAGTGGTCCCGGATGTGACTAACTTTGGGCAAGTCCAAAACATGTGATGGTGGCTTCTTAATGGGGAAGGCATGAGCTAATTCTGTCTGTTCCAGGAAACACCATGGCAAACATGCTTTGTGAGAGGTGAAGTCTGTGAATTATTTCCAACTGTAGTAACCCATGTCTTATGTAGATAAATGATTAATGAATCTTTCTAAATGCAGACTGTGGAACATCATCTGAAATTTCAGCTCTAATGTTTTTTGTCCCTGCTCCCTGAGATATTCTGTAGATAGACAATCTGCCCTTTGGATGAATGTGGTACAATCTTGCCGTTGTGTGATGATCAGAGGAATCCCACTCCAAAAGTTCCTCAAGCCAGCCTAAAACTGTGATAGGTGGAAAAGAGACCAGATGCTTTCTGGCTATTGTACTTCCAGGTAGCTGAAGAAATGTGTTCTAGGTATACCATGATCTTCTAAAATGTTCTCTTTTGGAACAGTTATTCTGGTAGCAATCCCTTATACACTGTACCTGTTTTCTGAACCAAAGCTGGAGAGCAGAATCCACAAATGATGGTGGGAATAATATATTGGACATGATAGGTAACAAAGAGAAAGTCTAGTTGTGTTTACTGAAGGTGAAGTAGTTTCTAAAGTGAAATCTTTTCTCATTAAGTTAAACTTGTTCAGCAGTACAAGACTCGTATGGTATGTTTTTCATTTCAGAATACCTTAAGTGTTTTTGCTTTGGATTGCAGATGGGTTGGTTCAGCTCCCTGGTTCTTTTAAAGTCAAGTAATGCTATTATGAGTTGTGCAGAATGTGGTTTGACATTACACAATTCTCACGTCTGTGCCAGGTTAACCTCAACAAGGAAGGACTTGATTATTTTAGGAAAATTGTGCACATTTTTAAAACAGTGCTGACACAGAAGATATACAAAACTGTAAAATGTTTGTCCCATTGTTTTATGTGTTGTTTACCGACTATGATAATAGTATAACAAAACTAACATATTGTATAATAGTTGTTGTCAGCTATTTGGTATGATTGTTAAATACACTATTTTTTGTTACTTATGGATACGTTTTCTCCGTATGTCTTTAAAAATTACATGATGTGTTTAATAGCTCACCATTATCTCAGTCCACAAAAACAAGACAATTAAGGAATTTTCCAGTCTTTTACAGATACAAAATTGAGTCACTGGATGTAATTTCTTATATATCCGCCAGAGGTCGTAAACGTACCACTTTACGAACTTGACGGCGGTCTTAAAGTCTCCCTGCGGACTTCTCGCTCTTGGTTTTTAATGGCAGGAAGAGTTTTGCAAGTAAATAGCACGTTACGGAAGATATTTAACTTTCTGTGAACTCAGAGAGGAATAAAGTTTAAACCCTTCGAGTTCCATGAACAATTATCAGAAAGGAAGCTGTTGTGTCCAGCTGTCCAGTCAGTGGTGCTGAAATCCGTGCATCGGCACTTCAGAACCAGGTTTGGCTTTACTCCTTGGCCCCGCAAGGCGCAAAACAACTTTGTATAGATAATCAAACAAACAAACAAAAAAAGTTAACATACAGAACACTGAGTGTGAAATGTAATGGTTATTTTCGGGTACATGCAAACATACTTTGCGCCTCTTTGCGAGCCTTATAATTGCCAATTACTGTGTGTTCAGAGACACACTTGGAGTTTATTTTTCTCAGTGAATCTGTAGCCTGGATACAGCAGAGAGCGTCCTTGGTATTTGTGATTTGCAAAGAGACGGAGGAGAAAGAAGGCAGAGGGAGGAAGACTGATAATTTGAGGACTTGCCAGGAGAACATTGTCTGATTCAAAAGGCATTTCAAAGAACCAGACCATTCAGTTTTTCATTCTCTCCTCTTTTTCTTCTTTCTCTGTCTTTTTTCTCCTTTTCATTTTTTTTTCTTTTCGCACGGTTGCAGTCCGTTTGAATCGACCAATGGGCCTTCAAGTTAGAGAGACATTGGAATGTAAATGAGCCCAGCGCGTGCTCCCGGCTCAGTGAAAGCTCGGGATTGTTTATTGAGCTCCCCCGAGCCACGCGCCTGGCCCGGGGGAGTCGGCGTGCAAGAAGAATCACACAGCGGGGGCGGGGCCTCGCCGAGAAGCGTGCGTCTCCAAAGAGGGGGTGGGTGGGGTGTGTGTTGGGGCGCGTGTTGAAAAAGAGGAGTGCTGCCAAAGTTTGGGTCAGAACGGCTCGTGGAGTAAGCAGTCAAGAGAGACTTGGACTAAAGTTAGCCACACGGTCCCCACGCGAAGGACACGAGAGCTGTACACTGCCAGCCACTCCCGCTCTTCCTGTCCCACCGAAAGACACTCGCGCCCTGCGTCCATCACGTCGGAAGAAGTGTCAGCGAGATGGAAACTGCAACCATCACATCCACGCAGACAGCATTCACCTTTGGACTAAGTGAAAGACACGCAAGCATCAGCCTGCACGCCCCGCCCCAGGACGTAGTAGCCGCTGTCCACCCAAACAGCAACGCGGCCGCCTGCCAAAGCAAAACCAAGGTGCTGAAGAGACAGCGCTCCAGCTCTCCGGAGCTCCTGCGTTGCAAGCGCCGCCTGAGCTTCAACGGCCTCGGCTACTCCATCCCCCAGCAGCAGCCCGTGGCCGTTGCCAGGCGAAACGAAAGAGAGAGGAACCGAGTCAAGCAGGTCAACATGGGCTTCCAGACTCTCCGTCAGCATGTGCCAAACGGCGCAGCCAACAAGAAGATGAGCAAAGTAGAGACCCTGAGGTCTGCGGTGGAGTACATCAGGGCTTTACAGCAGCTTCTTGATGAACATGACGCGGTGTCGGCCGCGTTCCAATGCGGGCTGCCATCGCCGACGCTGTCCAACAGCTACTCTGCCGACCCGGAGTCTCCGCACTCCACCTACTCATCAGATGAAGGCAGCTATGAGCCTCTGAGCTCCGAGGAACAGGAACTGTTGGACTTCACCACCTGGTTTGACAGGTACTGACTGTTGTCAACATGCAAACGACACAGCGGCATCTGTGCGTAAAAAAGGCTGACTACTTTTGGAAAGGCTGACAAAGACTTGATGAAGGCATCAGACCAGTCTTGCTCTCCGTGCTTACAGGTGATCTGTTGCGCCCCTCCCTTAGTGGGGGCTGAATCTACAGGAGCAAAGCAAAAAGTGGAAACAAGAAACAAGGAGTATGTGTGTGTGAGTGTGTGTGTTTGTACCCCACAAGAAATTGTGAGTTGGAGTCAGTGGAAACTCTGACGCATGGAAGAAAAGAACTGTTGATGTTATGTTTGAATAAGTGCAATTAATTCGTGACACTATAGGCTCTGCAGAGACAGTGCTGAAACTCCATGGGATTTGTTTGACGAGTTTCATGACACCGGGACTGCCTTCCTCTGCTACTGTAGGACTATACCTGTACAACAAATATGATGCATCGACAGAGGTTTTCCTGATGTACATTTGTGCCCTGTCAAAACAATATTGTATCATACAACCACTTGTTTTCACACAAAGACATATTTTTGTACATTGAGTCAAACAAATGTTATTGAACAACGTTTACTGCCACTTTTCTGACAGTGTTTTGACTGGAGAGCCAGCTGTCAGTGAGGCAGAGAGCTGGCATGTATGAGGCGTGTGACTGGACAGCAATATCGAGGCTACTACCTGTGACAGATTGTAGTGTTTGTTTTATTTTATTTTATTGTTTTTTTGATAGGTGGTAAGGAGACATTTAATAAAGTATGCACTTGTTCTCAGTTTCCCATAGCCTAAAATGTAAATATTTGATTTTAACAGATATATTTTGTGTAAAACAAGTTTTATAAATAAAGACGAATCTATTTATATTAAGTGGTTGTACAGTGGTTTGGTTCTTCAGCTGGTTTTGCATACGTTCATAGCCTCTTGTGCATGTGTCTGTGGCTGTGGCGGTAATTGAGCAAGCCAGGGAGCTTCTCTTCTATTCAAAGCCCCCGTTTGACCTTTTCCCGACTTGGTTGGGCACATGGAGAAAATTGCGCAGCTGGGTGAACACTCAATAACCATTATTGACGCGCACCTTCCACGGAGCTTTGTCTGCATTCAGGGCGGGGAGATTAATATTACGTTTCATGCATTGCATTGTCCCATTTGCATACTCTGCCTTTAACCAATAGCCCGGAATGCCTGGAGCAAAGGGAGAAGGGGAGTGGGTGAATCGGGGGATAAGGGTGGGTGGGGGTCACTTTACTCAAAGCTATAGACACTTTGAAATATAGCCCGGGGAAAGTCAGGAACACAATGCGCCGGGTCAAAATTCTCATTGCCCGATCGAGATCCATCTAAATAAAACCCGGGATTGTAGACTAGTTGTATCCCCGACTGTGTTTTTCACGCCGCACACAGCCCAATCAAAAAGCCCATCTCCTGCGAAATGGGGAGCACAACACCCCATTGTGAGCGCCATTGTGCGAGCCTTTGCGCCTCATTATTCGAATTATGGAAGATCTTCTGTTGTAAATAAACACTGACGCCAAAATTCAGCGAGGCAGAGCGAGAGATAACGAGTTTCATTTTAGTAGGAGCTGAGGAAAATTGGGAACAAGAGATGCTGATAGGGGCTGCTCCTTTTGGGTTGGTTTGAAAAAAAGACAAAAAGAAACCAACATGAGTCAATAAAAGAGTATAACACTAAAACGGACTGAGAGATGGGAGAGATGTGCCCCCCACCACATCTCACTCATCCTTTTTCAAGCAAAAGCCTGCAGGTGTGAGCCACGTGCCTGTGCTCGATGACAAAGGATCTGGGACTCCCATTGGTTAACGGCTCGCGTATGTGAGTCCTGTCAGGTGGAGGCAGTGACAAAATCAAACAAGTGATAAATGACATTAATTACCCTCTGCATTATAGCATTCAACATCACTGAAACGCAGGACGACAAATCAATGTAAAGCGCAAAAATACCCCGCTGGTCTATTATTACTCGACTGAAATGCTGTTTCTAACGCTGTTCAGTGTCGGGCAGAGGGCAGGGCGCGCAGTGAAAATAAGCGTTTGTCTTATGTCTTCTTAAGATGGATACGCTATTCTCTCCTCGGTCATAATAGGGTGGAGCAGGGGCGAAGATGGATTTATTCATGTCAGTTCTTGCATGGGTAATTTTATCTTCAACAATACACAAGAGCGAGGTTAATATTGGCTTATAGCTGCATATCAATCACTTGGAGCTTTAAAGCGTTTCCGTGCGTAAAGCCTGGATGTATACTGAAACAACGGAGACGCAGAGTGCGCGTGTACTAAACTGGCAGAGATAGGACTTCTGTGAGGTCATCATGTCGCTCTGAATAGTGCTATCAGGATGTTTGGTGGCTTTTCAATATATTTTGAGTGGGCAGGAAACGTTCCAGTGCTTGCGTAAAGTTCGGACTGATTAACTACTTTGGATGTCATCCTTTCTTGCTATTATGTTTTGACTCTTGATTATCGTCATTTAATCTGCTTGTAAGTCAAATGCCACCTCCAACTAAGCGCTACCAAAATATAGTTCCACTGCCATTCTAAAATGCATTAATTGATTTAAAGATAAAATAAAAAGCCTTGGTAAACAAGTTGTACTCCTCTTCCATTAATTCTCATTTAAAGTTATAGCGTTAACTTGGGTTTAGCTTTTCTTGCGTATCACACATGAGCAATGGACATGCAAATATGATGACATGTACCAGTCTCAGGTGGAGTACGTGTACCAGTGTTGTTCTTTTGTTATTTTTATTAAATTTACTGTCAGAAAACTATACATAAAATTTGAACATTCATTTGACTCACCATAGGTTACAGGACTTGAATTCTCCACAATAAGTTCTAAAATTGTTTTTACAGTGCAACTATTTACTCTGACTTGACTTGAAGTCACGTGAATGAATAAACTTTCACCAGGTAGGTTTTAAATTTTTTTTATTAGAAATTCAGGCAAGTATTCATATCAAACTGGCTGCAGAAGGGACAAAGTGGAGTCAGAGTCATTAAAGCCTTGAGAAGTAGATCCCTGAAAGAGTCTGCAGCTTAAATTCATGGCAACCTGCAGAGCAACAGGTGTATCAGCAGCCAAAGAATGAAGTCAGCTGCCGAGCAACATGCATGGCTCCAGACCATACTCATTCCTGAATAATTCACATAATTATCATCAAAACTGATATATTAATCACTCTCCAACATATATTGCATGTCAGGTTTTCATTGCTTTAGATTATAACAATAACAACATGCGAATCTCGGAGGAATTATATGTATTGTTCATATTGTCAGACAGAAGGGGGATGATGGGAGATGAAAGTAACTCAAATGTCTGCGTTGATTCAGATGGGTAACTAGACCTTGAGCGTTGCTTGCAGAGGTGTTAATGTTTAAGCAGAGGCCACAGAGGTGTTTATATTTAACATAGACAGAAAACATGCTGATCTGACGCACAGGAGATTCATTTAACCCCTTACCCCTCTGTGACCCACCAACTCCCTCTGTGCACACACAGGCAAACACACATACACCCACTCACATGACTCAAGCAGCTGGTTCACAGACAAATCTGCTGTGGCTGTGGCAGAAACAGTGTGTTTTGCACTTCTTAGATAATCGACACTACATATTCATCCGTAGCACTGCTGGAACAGTTGGGCACCATCCAGCAAAGTGCAACAGTTAATCTTTCATCCAAAAGCATTGACGGGATCAAGACACATTATACAGAATAAATTAATTTAATGCAATAATGCAACACATTTATTTAGTGTAATTACTATTTTGAATAAATGTATTTCAAGCATATGAAATAAAGTCATTGCACTTAGGCAATGAAAAAAATCATATTTATTACAAATACTTTTATGTCATGGGTAGAAACATTTACATTTTGTTCTTGATGTCATATCTTGCAGATTATTGTTGGCATTTTCCTTGCAACACTGTTTTATTTTTACCCTACAGTGTGAAGCCCCTCGAGGTGACTTTTGTTGTGAATTGGCGCTATATAAATAAAATTGAATTGAAAATTGAATTATCTGGAAAGATTTGTTTGCCTTTCTCAAATCTTTTATAATGTTATGAAGGACCGAATGGTTGCTCATCTTAAAAGTTAAGATTTTTCATATTTGAAAATATTTTTGTTATACCATGGTTGCAATCTTTTTTGTCTTGGGCATTCCTTAGGAAGCAGGAGTTTTACATTTTAGTCTGGAGATTGATCTTTTAGGCTAAAATTCCATTAATTTATTACTCTTAACATCACAGAAGCAAACATCAAAACAAGTGCGTGTTTTTTCTAGCTCATATTTAAACTGGAATTTTCAGCTTGTCTTATTCTAGGTCATGTGTCAAACTCAAGATCTGCGAACCAAACCTGCCACCCTATTTATAAGACTCACATAAAATGAGACAATTTTATATTTATATTATTAGTTTTAGAGATGTATATGGACCACAACTATATGTCCGACACTAATTTTGTCATCAGTGCATGATAGCATCTACTGGATGTCAGTATCTCAAATTAAGTCTTAAATTACAACAGCTTTATCATCATGTGATGGATTTAGGGGAAAATGCCCAAGAAAAGAAAAACTTTTCTGAAGAGGGAGGACAGTTTAAAGAATGTTAAGCAGAAAAAGTTGTTTTAAACAAGCATGTTTTCTTAGCTATGGGACACTGGGAGTGCCCAAAGAATACAGTTTTAGATTGCTGCTTTGACACCAAATTAGGAGCTAAGTAGGCTCCTAAAAAAAAAGCAGTCTGCATTATCAGCAGAATGTATTTGTAAAAATCAGAGCAATAAGTGATGCAGCAGAGAAATCAGCTTTATTGCATCTGAAAAACTCAGCAACTTCCAAATGTGTTTTTGAGGGCATATTTTTAAATTGGTGTGTACTGAACATATACGAGCAGGTTTTATCTGACCAGAAATAGGTTCTGAAGGTCAGGACGTCAAGAAACATCCTTGTAGACTGACTCCAGGGAGTAGTGGGAAACCTGACTGAGAGCTGGTTGAAAAAGCCAACTATAACAGACCCTTTGGCTGTAAACCAATCCTAATGTGGCCTAGAATGAACTTGAGTTAAACACCTCTGCTCTGGGTCATCCACTGTTTGTCTTATCGTCAAAAGACATGTTACACTTAGAAACCTATGTATATCAGTACAAAACAGTTTGTGTTCCAAAACAGGTCCATCTTATTTCATTTGAGGAATTCTCTCAATATAAATTATGAATCATGAGTCACTCAGCTTTGCTGGAAATCCAACTCCTCCAGGCCTTAAAATCTCCTTAAACTGAAGTCTTGCTCACAGCCGCCAGGTCACTCTCACTTTCAGACAAAAAAAAGTCAGTCACTGGACTCATGTTTTTCTTCTGTCTTTCTAAGAGAAGTCTTTTTCTTTTTAACTGGGCAGCAAAAAGGAGTTTGGATGCTTGCAGCTCAGCACTTTTAACTGACACTTCTGTACGTGAGTGAATAGGCCTTAAACTTCAGACGACCGAGTAGAAGGAGAACTGGGCTCTGGCTTGAAGGATGGAAGAGGTGGGCATGTGTGGCTGGGTGGAGGTGGTGGGGCTGTGATTTGCATGGGCCATTGTGCAGCACAAGTTTGGGTGCTTTTTTTTTGGCTTGGGCCCTTTTGGCCATTTACTTCCACTCTGGCTGGCTGTGGTGAGTTGTGAATAGTCTCTGCTTGGAGGAGACACAAAGGCGCTTTTGTGCTACGGCTGCACCATATTCATCATGTAATGCCTGTAAGACAAATCTGATTGGACGTCTCTGTCACTTTGATGTGGGTCCAGAGTGCGAGTGGCCCTGAGATTGCTAACTTCACTCTCTATTGCCTATTCTGCAGCATTGATATGTGGGGTGAAGGTGAGGGGGTGCGAGGAGCGGTAGCTTGTTGGAGGGCGGGTTATGAGGAGGGAGAAGGGAGACTAGGCAGGGGGTAGTCCTCATTATTTGCAAGAGCAAATTCATAATAAATTTCCCCATTCTACAAAACCGGGTCGAGATGATTGACACTACTTTACGCCAGGCTGAACAAAAGCTCTGATTTGAGCAGAATACCAAATGAGTGGGGCGAGCGTGGACTCAATTCAAACAATTTTAATCTCTCCCTGTGCTCCCTTATTTCTCCTCTCTTCCTCTCTCCCCCTTTTCTTCACTTACCTTCTTTTTACAACCCAACTCTCCTACCTCTTTTGTCCATTTCATTCTCATTTTACAGGGTAATTCTACTCTAACGGATGTGCTAATTGTACCGGGTTAAACTGGATGCTGGTGGACTCCTGTGATACAGAGCTTATTCTTGTCTAATGACTGTAATGATGGTTCAGAGTGACTGCAGCCTGTAGCCTGGAGTGGGCTGCTTGTATAAAAGTTGAAAAGGAGATGTTTTTTCCTTGTGATTCATATGGGCTGTTAAACGAGGAATACAGCGAGGCCTCACGTTGGGATTAGGTGAATGAAAGAAAATGACAAGTGAAAGGACTATAAAGTGCTGCTGCTCCTGAACAGTGGCACAAATGGTTTAACTACAGCTTAAACCTAATGTGTCTAGGGAGGAATGAGGAAAATAGATTCCAAAGCCATGGCAACTGTGTTAAAGATGCCTAGAAATCCTTTTCTGTGCAGAAGATGGTACAAAACCACCAGTAACACAAAGTAAATGGCTTATTAAAGTAAGCAGTAATATCGACTCACAGGACACAAAGTGAGTAAAACGGAAACTTGATGCAACTATCAAAGATTTGAAGTATGTGCAGTCGAAATTGTCTGTAAGCTGACATCTAGTGGCCAATGGTGGAACTGCATTTTGAACACTGCAGTTAGTTTGAGCTCCTGTGACGATTATAACTTGAACCACAATAGTCTAAAAGATATCAGTGCTACTAGCAAAATGCCCCTTGTCCTGGAGAGCCACTGTGATGTACCCACCCTCTACTGTCCAGTTATCTGCTCATGCATGACTTGTCAAATCAAAGATAAAATACAATCCTCTTACTGTCAAAAAACATGTTATGTGTGGGCTTACTATACAGTATCTCTCTCCATGTGCTGGTCTTTGTGTTTAAGTATCTTTTATCAGTGCCTCACCTGAGGTCAGGTGCATTCCTTCACTCAACAATAAGGTGTAATGTCTTAATGCTTTGTGTATGTATGGGTTAGTGTGCAAAATCCATCATTGTCCTCATGTCAAAGGTTGCACCTCTTGCTTTGAAAAAAACGTTTTTACTCTCTTCTTTACAAGACCTGTTCCCTCCCTGTACACACAAACACACTCATGCGTATACACAGTCATGTCCCAGGGTCCTCAGCAAGCTGGAGCCTGCCCCTGGAGAACTTGTTCATAGTGACAAAACACAGCTTCATCAGTCTCTGACATGTCTCGCCCTCAGCTTTAGATCACATGCTTCATTCTTCTATTGTTTGATTAGGACAGACAGTAGAATACTTAGATATTTTCTTTTATATGTCTCCTCAGTATCTCTGCATGACACAATAGCTCCACCTTCTTTATAGTGTTAAAGCAGTGTACACTTGCCTCTGGCCATGAATGGTGTGTGTGTGAAGCCTCTGAATGGAAACATGAAAGCACACATGGAATTAAGGAAAAAAGGGAAAAAGAAATTCAATACAGGTGGTTAAGTAATGTTAAACTACTTTCTTTTCTTCATAGTTTCATTTTTTAAATGTTATTAAAGTCTTAATATCCAACTTTGGATATTATCTGTTACCTTTAACATTGTCACTGCTCTTTTTGATCTTGCTTTCCAGGCTTATAGTCTAATAAAATAATATAACAAAAAACAGACATTTATGTGCTTTCAGAGTTTTTCTATAACAACTTGACAGAAACAGGTTCTCAATGTTGTTTTTTTTTTTTAAATAAATTATGTGTGCAACACTAAAATCATCTAAAAAAAAAGCTTCTAAGCTTATTTTCCCCTTGTATAACAAAATAAACTCGGAAAGAAATCTGAGCCATCAGTAATCAGACACCCTGCAGGTGTAATGACCTGGACCCGGAGGAGAGGTAAGTCTCTGATATCAAGACAAGAAAGCTCCTCACAGTGCATGGAAGGTTTCACCCCAAGTCCAGCACCATAAAACCGAAAGTGAAAGGAGGGTGACCATTATACTAGAGAGCGTCAAAGCTACCACCCAGAACAAAGCAATAAAGATGCAGAGATACTTCCAGAAGATGGCTCTCAATGATGTACTGCCAACTGAATCTCTCAGAAGGCAGAAACTCAGGGAGAAAGTGAAAGAACTTTCATGGAAGAAGACCCTGCACAGCGTGTTCCTGCTCTCTCTTAGGTCTTTATATGTATATGTCCTTATTGCTGTCATCTAATTTCTGTTCCATGTTAGCTGTTGCCCCATTGTTAGAAATCTCCAGTTTGTTCTGGGTATGCAGATTTTGGAGCATCCTATGTTGATATCCAAATGGCAAAACGACATAACTTTCCTACAAGCCAGTGTAAAATCCCATTTATGAATTTATTCCAACAGCATAGCTCTGTCAGTATGTGGAGGATGCCTTTTGAAGGAATTTTCATATGAACTGCTCTGAACTGTTGAGTAGCTGAATTCCTGTATCAAGGCAAAATGGCACAAAATTTTTGAATTTGTAAATATAATAGCTGAACTCTTCATTTTTGAGACACTTAATTAATTTTGTTAAAGGCAAGGATAATACGAACAATGGTAAACATGCATCTGTCAAAATTTTCTTAAGAATTTTTTCCTCAGTTTGACAGTTTGAACATTTGATATGTTGCGTCTTTGTTTTTTTTTCATATTTTCATTTCATATCATTTTTTAGTTATTAAAAAAGAGCTTTGAGAATTAAGAATAAGGATTTGATCTTCGTGTAATCAGTCTAATTTAACTGTAAAATAATA
>JAOWBL010000021.1:12318713-12331777 GCA_028564865.1 Zenarchopterus dispar | reverse complement strand
CACACACACACACACACACACACACACACACACACACACACACACACACACACACACACACACACACACACATGCTGCAACCAGAGCATAACTGTATGGTTTCCGTTTTGCTGTCGTCTGTATGACACTTGTAGAGCAGTAATACTGAGATTTAAATATTGTTCACAATTTTAACTTTCCATGAAATGTGTATTTTAAATGAAATCTTGATTGTGGTTTTTATTTGCTTATTTTATGCCACAGTGTGCCCTTCAGCCTCATTTACATATCAAACTGTCAAGGAGCTTTAAAACCGGTTCATGTGGGGTCATTTGGGATTCAGTTGTAACTGCTTAACTGGGAAGTCTCGCAAATTATTTGGATAAAAACAAACAGTCAAAAGAGATGTAAAATCCCCTTTTCAAAACTGGTTCTTTCTTCTTTAAGAAACATTGAAGAGCAATTTTTTTATGCTTGAAAAAAAAAAAACTTTCTTTGCTTACACATTATTTTTCTTTTTTGCACAGCTGTTCTGCTTATTTGTCCCTTGTCTTATAGATGTTAAACTGACAGCTGCTCTATACATGACAAGAAGTCTGCAAACTTTGCAAATCTTCATTCCATTGCATACAGTTAATGATAAATAAATTTAATTTGGCTCTTTCGGTTTCAGAATTCTGGTGCAGTCACCCCATCTCTGAAAATTAAAAGTTACACAAAATATAGTAAGTTGTGTATTTAAAGGAACATAAGAGTTAAATAAACCCTACATTTAACATGAGAAAGTAAGGAGTGTAAACTTTCATTAAGAACCTAAACGACATGAATCAAAGCTGTTTTGAGTTAGAATGGACTACGTGTTTATGTCAAGATGACAATTAATATTAGCCCTTGAGACAACTGTACTACCGTATTTCTCCTAATTAACACTCCCGCTCTAATAGACTCGCCCCACCCACAACGCCAGGGTGCAGCTATTATTTTTATGCCAGTTTCGATAAAAATTGATCACAGTTACGATCAAGAGTTACGATTTGCAGAGACAGACACTTACCTTGCTCAAAATTTTCCTAATCTTATGCAGTATTTCATTGATTGGATAGCAATATGCTACGTGGATGAGCAGGATCATTTACCATATTTAACAACCAAATAGAGAACGATTTTGGTAGTTTTTTTTAAAAAAATAATTAGTGTATGTTAGACATTTTTTGTGACACCTTATTGTTTTAAAACCGAATACTGAAGAACTTGCATAATTAGGTCTTAAATAGAGGCGCCCTGCTGGTAATTTGCTACGTGCCCAGGCGCGTTAATTAGGAGAAATATGGTACATTGAAATAAATAGCTATTTTTAAGCTCTTATGAAACTATACAAATGTTATTCTACTTAACTGATGACGTGAATAGTGAGAGTCCCCACAGACAAACTGAGGTGACTTCCACTGTTTTGGCAATTTTACAAGAAATACATTTTATTTTATCTCATTCTCACTATAAATTGATATTATTCTAGTCATATTGTTTCCTAACAAAAGTTTACAATCCTAATAATAATAATAATAGTAATAATAATAATAATAATACTAGATGGAGGGTTGTGAAATTCCTTGAATGCAAAATCATGCTTTTTGTCCTTAATCAATTTATTTCCCAAGGAACAAGAAAATGACTTCAAAGTTAAACAAAGTGAAGGCATTTTTCATGCAGGGCTTGGTTCTCTCAGCATAAAGTGGATCCACTACTCTGGCAACTCATTTGTTGGTTGATAAAGCAGAAAATCGTGCATGAATCAAAAAGTCATTTGTGCATGAGTGCATTTCCACGTAACTGGGTATGCATGTTGGCTGCCACTGTTACACCATTTTTGATGTTGTTATCAACACATGTGGACACTTCTGCAAAGAGATTGTACTATCTCTGTGGCATTCCTGTTGTGGAAGTAGAATTTATGAGAATCCATTCCTGTAGTTTGAGGGCTGTATGTAAGCCCACTCACCTGAACCTGAGCAGCTGCAAAAAGTCCAAATAAATGGCATGTTTCATTAAAGCAACACTGGATTCTGGCATTAGCAAGAATCCAGTGTTGCTTTACGGGTCCTTGGTTGTTGAGTGTATCTCCATGACCAGAAATGACTAGATAGGAAGAATTTTCAGGCACTTCTGTGTAGCTGAGACAGGGCCCTGCCTTGGACTAGGTCAGCCTTCCTTAAGTCTAGTCTTTGAGGGCAACTGCCCAGCACGTCTAGATTTTTCCCTGCTCAAACACACCTGATTCAGCTAAATGGGTCACTAACACATTTGTACAGACCTTGGTGATGTGCTGATCAAATTCATTTGAATCATGTGTGCTAAAGGAGGGAAACATCTGAAACATGCAGGGAAGTTGCTTTCAAGGACTGGATTTGAGAAACAGTGAAGTAGCTACTTCACTACTAGAGCAGGCTCATCTTAGTCATAGCTTTGTCATAGACATACTGCTATAGGCCTATGTTACAGGGGGACCAACATGATCCATGATTTGGAAGCCAGAGCTTTCAGATCTGCATGCTGAAGTCCTGTAGTCCCATCCTCTGACCATCTCAATGTTACCTCCATCTGATAATAACAACTAATGTCTTGTCTTATGTATTGCTGACAATATATCTATACCTCTCCTTTTTCTGTTCTTCTTTCTCTGCCTTTTCCTGTTCTAAATGGCTGGAATTAGGCAGTAGCGTCCCCCTTATGAGCCAGGTCCTGTTCAAGGTCTCTGGAAGGTGCGCAGGGGCAATTTACCAGTATATTGTAATAGCTATATAAATAAAATTGAATTAAATTAAATCAAAATGGACTGACCTGAACTTAATTGAACCAAGTCTTTCAATAGCAAATATATATAAGAAAATAGAAATGTTTGATAAGTGTTCCGCAAAGAAAGATTGGATGAGATTTTAATATATTTCTCCTCAACAGTGCAGAATACCAATAAACATTACCTGAAATTTGGAGGGATTTCACTTAATAAAGGACAAGGGTACCATAAAGTGGACACTTGTGACATGTGAGCCCTCAGACTGCGCTGCATCAAAACGATCATTTATCAAAAGCTAATGTGACCAAAAAGCAAGGAAATATCTCAGGAAACCTTGTTTAAGCACCCAAATACAGAGCTGTGTTCACAAATGCCACAATTTTTTAAAACTGTAGCCAAACAAACAAACAAACAAACAAACAAACAAACAAACAACATAAAAAAGAGGCAAGACCTCACCCAGAGATGGTATTGACATCACCCATGGAGACGTATTGCACTCAGACACATCCGTGTGTCTCATTTTTCTCTTGAAGAAAAGGCTGTGAAGTGCTATAGATGAAGGATGAAAAATACCATTTAGTCCTTTTACAAAAAAAAAAAAAAACACAGTCTCGGTTATGGTATGAGGTTATAACATGATTTATAGTTTTGTGATGGCAGCATAACTGTTGAGAAAAAAAAAATTAGATTTTCAATCAGGAATCTGCCTTTAAAAAGACATTTTTTTCCAGGAATGTTCAAGTATGAGCAGTTTAACGTTGGACTCTGTCCACATTACAAAGGCATGGTTGAGGAAGAAGAGGAGGGTGGGGGTGCTGGACCGTTCTGTGTACTGCTCAGATCTGCTCCCAGTAGAGAATATGTGAAGAATTCTGAAATGAGAAAATGCAACAACAATGAACCCATCCATCCATCCATTTTCTGTACCCGCTGAATTCATTGCTGGGTCACGGGGTTCTGCTGGAGCCAATCCCAGTCCATTGCAGGCGAGAGGCAGGGGTACACCCTGGACAGGTCGCCAGCCCATCACAGGGCCACATATGCAACGAACAACCATGCACACTCACACCTACGGGGAATTTAGAGTTCTCAATCAACCTAATGTACATGTTTTTGGACTGTGAGAGGAAACCGGAGTACCTGGAGAAAACCCACGCAAGCACAGGGAGAACATGCAAACTCCAACAATGAACCTATACAGTTATACACTTTGACATGTCTGCATGATGAATGTGACAAAAAACAACTAAAACACTTCATTTATTTGTATCCTCAATACCAGAAAACCTTTTGAAGTGATGGAAAATGTAAAAGTGGTTGTCAACTATGTATTTATTTAATTATCTATGTAGATTTTATGATTCAGGCCTGACAGGCAAAAACTAGATGTACATTCATAAATGCTAATGGCTAAACTTTTAAAAGCATATACGGCAGTAATTCAAAAAGAAGAATAATGGGAAAATCTGATTACCTTTATACTAATTAGTTGCTAGGAAATACTGCAATGTTGATCCCCTGTGGGAGTCAGACCTGAGTCTCCTATTTGGAGGGCTGTTATTGTGCTTATTCACCAGAAGCTGCCGAATATGACATTTGACTTTTCATTGACTTTGTTAGTTCTGGCATTTCATCAACACATTTTTGCACTTTTATACAGATTGTAGTTATTTCACATACGAGACCATCTAGTCTTAAAAAGGATGAAACTCCTGCTTTTCAGTCTGTTTCAATCAAATGATGGTACCTGACAGTCATGAGGACTAGCTGTATAGCACACCTCATGACTATTCTTTCATATTAACAGAATGATATGAAAGGTTTTTCCCACTTTAAACACTATTTTTCAAGTAATGCTGACAGTTGTATTTTTGTAGTTTCAAGCATTTAATTAAATGACACATCATATCAAACTATCAGCTGTAAAATCTGGTATCAGAAAGCGCCTTCTTTAATTTTTTAATGCAAAAAGATAAAACCAAACAAACAAAATCTGACAGTCATGCCTACTTTATGCAAAAACTGGTAGTCATTGCAAACCAGGTATAAGAAAGCTGTAACAGCAGGTGCTTTCTGTCAAGTATAGCCATTCATATCATATTCATATTAAGAATAAACAATTTTGCTCTTGGACATGGATTGGAGGGTTTGTACATTTTTATATGTGTATTTCATCTATGTATAAACTGACAAATTGAGGCATTGCACAATTTTCGAGGTTAAATTGTAGGCTAGAAACCTATATGAACAGTTCACAAATTTAATTTTTTTTGCAGCTACATCTTTCCAGATGTGGGTCTGATCTATCAGGCTAGTTAAACTGTAATAAAAACATTGTATTTGCATGTTTCACATAGTCCCAGCTTTTTCTGGTTTTGGATTGCAGATCAGTTCTTTAACAATCTAAGCTATCATTTAATTGCCTGTTTAGTCACACTGCTTTCTGGTGATTTTCTGGTTATTTTGTGAGAGCTGCAAATAAAATGTTATAGCTTCAAAGAGAATTGTGGCTCTGATTCCTCAGATTATGTTTTGGAAAATGTCATCAAATGGCCTTCCTACACCACTGGTATATTCAGAGTTTCCTTCTCCACCACCACCACCACCCCTACTTTGCAGCTTTTTCTATCAGCCCCACACTGCAGTGCTTGATCTATTAGACAAACCAAGACAGACCTCATCTCTGTTCAAATGATTAGAATCGTTGTTCAAACATTGACATCAGCTGGAAGGGCTTTATTCCCAGCTCCGTTTAAGCCAGACAGGCTTTCCCTGATGCCACCAACACTAATATTGACTCCCAGTCTAATTTTTGTCTTGTCTAAAATCTGTGAATGCTATCATTAAACAGACCATTTATCATATTTTCAGACGCTCACTGGAGGTGTCTGCTCTGTGTAATCTACACTCCTTCCCTTCTCTGCTTACTGATTGTTCAGTTGCTGCACAGCTCAATGCTCGTGCACACTTTCAGTTTTGTTGTTTAGCTCTAGACACCCCCTCCTGCCACCACAACCACCCCAGCATGCTCAGCATCTCTCTTACAGACATACAATGAGGTGCATTCTCTCCACTTGTTGCTCTCTCCCCGCATGAGTTGCTTGTGTGTCCTCCATCTTTACACTATATCAACAAAAGCTTTGTGCATAACTGCTCTCTATGACCCCAGTTTGAGAAAACTCCCTTCATCTGCAGCCCACACACCCACACTCCCATTTCATGCTTGTATGACCACACATGATTCAGCTTCTGTTTGTGTTGCTTACACTGTGTATTTGTTTGTGTCTTTGGACTGGTGATGTTCGACTGTGGGTTTCCTGTGTGGACCTTTTCTCTCCAAACTCGCCGTGAAGTGTTGGTTCACTTGTGCTGCTCAGGTTAACCCCTCCCATCCTTCAGAGCCCCCAGCTGTGTTTTGCTTGTTGAGCATCCTTCCCATCATCCTCTCTTTCTATTTTTTTTCTACTGTGTGGCTCTTCAAGACAAGTTAACTGTGCAAAACTACAAAAATGCAGTTTTAAATCTGATTATGATAGTACTCCATCATAAAATACTTTTTACTGGTTTATGCACAGCCCTTAAAGAATGATGCATACAAAAAAGTGTAAACTTCTTTATATGTTTTTTATACTTGCAGAGCGTTGTCATCTTTTGCAGTTTTTCACATTGCTCCTGATATCTTTTAAAGGTTCTCCTCTTCTTGGTGTGTTGTAAACAGGTTTAATTCTTCTCTCTCTCTTCATCGGCCTCCTTCACTCCTCAACCCGCCCTCTGTTCTCCCCGCCTCCTCGTCCTCTTTATTTACTAGACCGCTGGTGTGCCTCATGCTCTGTATAAGGGGCCCACTTTGCATTTTCCTGAGCTTGTGTGTATGTGTGTATTTATGTATAGGAACCCCCTCTTCTCTTGCTCGCTGAAAGCGTAGAGACAGCGTCCCTCCCCTTCAGCCCCGAGGATAAGTCTACTATCATGCTAATGCCCATGTCCTGAGACTAATAGGTCCTTTTACACTGGAGGTTTTCATTCCCCTTGCCTCACTAAAGGGTTTAGTGCCAAGGCCCTTTCTCTCTTTCCTAAACTTTTAAACAGGATAAATATTTCTGTGATTCCTCCGCCTGGACGATGGGTTTGGAGACCGTTCTTTGTATAATTGGATCCCTTGGCCTTGTAACGCTTTCTGTAAATACACCAGGCAAGGTGCAGGAATGCACAATAAAAAGAAAAAAGAAAGGAGGAGGATCTGATATCCGTTTGTGTGAGAGTACGTGTTCATATGTGCATGAGTGAAAGTTTCTGGGTTTTTATTCATATTGGACTCCTCTGGCTTCTCTGCTTTTACTCAGTATTACAGTAAATGGGTTTGATGACACTTGGGACTCCACACTTGTATAAGTTTGGCTGCTTACGAATTAATTTGATTATCATTTGCATGTTTTGATTTTTATCTCCAGATCAAATAAGAAATAAGTCTCTGATGAACGGAACTAAGAGTTGCATGAATGCAAAAAGTCAGTCTGGAAATCACTAGTGAAAATACAAGGTGAGGCAAGTGGAAAAATACCAAACTTTTTCTTTTGAACTATTGAAGTTATGTGAATTTTCATTCACATGCAAATGCGTGTGACTCTGCTATGAAGTGACGTTGATACCACCATTAATCACAGATCTTTGATATCTGAAACTTAGAATTTTAACTCTTGCCATCCAGGCTGGTCTCAAAGAAATCCTTGAAGAGAAAAAATTCAATAAGACCATATTTTGTGTCTGTGCCAAATAATATGTTAAAACTACATGCTGGTAAGACAGAAAATGAGAAGGTTCTTCTTTATAAATTATTAAAATGCTGTGACATTAGGTTTATTTGAGTAAAGTTATCCATGTTTCTGTTTTTCTGTGTTTGTGTGTATCTTTTTTTTTTTGGCATTTTGAAGTCACTACCAACTAAAATACACCAGTATAAGAGAGCTACTGTATGTCAGTTGCTGTTTTAGATCATCAAGGATTATGGATAGGTGAAGAATTATTCAGCAAGCCTGAGCATCTCCATCTCAGTGCAATTTCACAAACTTCTGCATTTGCTGCTGCTCTGAGCTGGTTAGCTACAAGCTGCAACACCAACTTCTAAAGAGGCACACCCCCCAGAATAGTGGAGTGGCGTGGAACTGCAATTGACTACCCATTTAAACCAAAAGCATGCTTGAAAAGAGAACTTTTGCACTGTATACACTGTAGTTTGCTGATGTAAGCATGTCGTAGACATTTAATTAAACGTTAGAAATTGTGTCAACTTTCAAAGCAAAATCTTATTGTCTTCTTAAACAAAACAGCAGCATTTTATGTCCCAGAACGATAATGCATGGTTTCAATGTCTTTCTTGCTCTCTTTTTTTCCAATGATCTTATCACCAAGAAATTAACTTATTGAGTCTTGAGCCTGCTTAGATTATATTTGGGAAGAAATACAATGAGAAGTCCTCTAAGTGACCAAAATGTTCAACTACAATGACACTTATTTTAGTCTTTACATGTTTTCAAAAGATTTCCATTGTAATGGCTGACTCCAGTGAAAACTGAAAGCCTTGAGAACCTGGGCTGTATTCTGGTGAAAAGGATGACAAATGAAGCATGCTGAATACTTGTAATGTTTTGGGTTTGTCTAATCTTGTTGTACAGTAAACAAACAGACAGAAACAGACAATGTGTTGGCAGTAGATGATCAAAGCGTGGGCCAACCGCCTCATCCCTCTTAATGAAGTTTACCAGCACACACACAACACTGGGACTGTAAAGCCACCAAAGCAAGTGTTTTATGTTTACATCAACCACGCAGAAGGAGCCAGATAGAGGTGTGTTTTTGTTGTGACACGCCACCGCTGATGATTCAGGTCTGGTGATGACAAGATTTCAACGACTTTCCACTCCCAAATATGGTATCACAAATCCTAACAGAACAGGACTGATTATGATCAGTTTGCTGTAAGCTGAAGTCATTTGACAATGCTGCTTTTCTTGGAAGCAATGCATCTTCAAAAACCTGCACTGAGTAGTGAGTCTTTGGAATGAGTTATGAGTTTTATATGTCATACTTATGGTACATGAACTTTAAGGAATGCAAAGTTAGGCTTGAAGCATGATTGATGTGTGTGACCCTTTGGGATCAAGTTCATTTCCAATTATATAAGGTATCGGTGTCTCATACATGTATAACTTACCTTCTTGTTTCTTTCAGTCTCCTTGCATTTATCGTACATGCCCCTATTGCATGTTATTAACTTTGTTTCCTGTAACTTTTACTTTTTCCTGTCTGTCCTTTCCATTCTGCAGGTATCTGTGGCTCTGGAGCTGGTCTATTGAAGAACCTTCAACAGCTCACCTGGGTTGACTGTTATATTTTCATTTGCTTATCGCCTCTCTCTGATATCTGTTATCTCTTTCCTGACTGGGTCCCACTGAGCATTAAAAGCACCAGTCATTCTAGTCAGTGAGAGTAGTCCAACCATTAGCTGTGCAACATGTTTCAGAAGTGACCAAGAAGCATCCCAGAAGTGTCCCAGGGTGATCTGGTTTCCTCCCACTGTCTGTTTCTCCAACAACTAACGACTTCTCCCCCAATGTAAACCAGGAAAGACTTGAGCCACTCACGTCTTCTGTAAGACAAGCAAGTGTATCTAATGGGTGTATGTGAGAACTACAGTCATTCATATCAGATTAATAGTTGTAATGTTGTTTATGTTTCTAAAAGTCTACTATCTAACTTAATGCACTTTGCAAACACACAGATATTTGCATGTGCATGCAGTATAGAAAGTGAGTTTGCAGTTAACCGCATACTCCTGCTATAATTTGGGATGTAACAGGCAGGCCTCCTCTTGTTTAAGCGCACAGTATAGACTGAAAGTAGCCTGGAGTAAGCATGGATTCACCTCTACGGGCATGTTTGTTAGTGTCAGAAGATGGTTGTGTGCAGAGCAGTAGTTTCACTCCCATAGCTGGGGATAATCTCCAAACTGACTTTAACACTTTAATCTGGTTACATGTGCTCTCTGAGTTGAAATATTTTGCATTTTGTACACCCTAGTTTCTATCAAAGTATCTTATTCTGGGGAGAGTCTGCTTTACCAGGGGACGGGGATGGCTCACAGGGCCGCAGACTACATCTCACTCCACTGATTCACACTGTCAGATTGTGTATGTTTCTAAGTCTACCCTACCTTATGTGGAAAAATATTTGTCCTTAAGGATGAAGACATCTCCTCAAGCTCATCCTTCCATTCTCTGATGAAAGAGAACATGCCCTCTGTGCTACCAAAGGAGAAGGGGACAATCCCGATGCATTCTGACAGCTCCGTCAAGCACAAGAAATGGCTGCTGGCTGTCTATGATGCTGCTGGGCTCCCCTCCCAGTTCACACACTCAGGAGCATGTGAACACACATGCTGTCATCTAAAAAAATAAGTTCTGCTGCACTGATGGAAATCAAAGTTTTTTCTTCAATCATCACAAGTCAATTCTCAAAGATGTTTTTCTCCAACACTTATTCTCTTCGTCTGTTTCTCTCAATACAAATATGAAAACAAGTCAGTGGGATTAAAACACACACTTTTCAGATTGGTTGTTGCACTACATGAGAATATATTCACTCATAGTTTCTTTAAAAGTTTTGTTGCTTAGTCTATAACTAACTACACGTCTTTGCAGGTGGTAATTGATTCCAAATAATGAATGATTTGGCACAGCACAGCCTCAGTCACAGAAAATATTTCTTCTTAGCAGTATTTCAAATCCGATTAAATGGATTTTATCTGATTAAACAGATAAAATCCATTTCAGCACAGAAAAATATCTTCAACTTACTGGCACAATTGATATAACAAACTAAGGGGTATGTCCTTCATGAGATGGCTCAGACCATTGCTGCTTTTATTTAATTGATTGAGAGATAACAGCAATTAACAGCCAACTAGCAACCCCCCAAAAAGTGTTTTTATGCCAGATAAATATGCATGGTTGCTGTCAGGCATTCTTAATATGATTCAGTTTTACCTTTCTGAATTTATCATTGTTTTTCAGTTTTATTGAGCCAAACCTTAAAAAGTGGACTGAGAGTGGTGACAGGAAAACTGAGTTATGAGCAGGTTAAGTGAACCTCCAGGGGATTTTTTCTCTCTCTGTTTTCCCACTAAACCTTCTTCAAGGTGTGGTATGCATCAGCGTGGTAATGCATCAGACAACAATGGTTTCTTCTTTACATGTCTGACCTTTCAGTTTGAACCCATGAACTGAAATGCAAATAGAAATAACCTCGGTCTAACAGACTGTCTAGTAATGAGTTTATTTTGTGTCCACAGGTAGGACATGTTATATTTAATCTGTGCATTGTTCTCCTGTGCTTGAAAGCAACATTTGATTATCTGAAGCTACTGGCAGATCCTGCTGTAATCCTGTCATTCTTTTTGAAGCTGTCTCAGTCAAAAAGCGTATGTGAGCTGTTACTGCAACCTCACAGACCAAGATCAGAGTAAAATCAACCAACTCCCTCGTGTATATTTCTACCCAACTTCAAATCATTTGACATTTTCTGTACTTCAGAAGTTTGATAGAGTTATGCTGTAATACAGATTTCAAAAGAAACACACCCTGCAGAATAGGGAGAGTGGAGTGGATTGTCTCACTCCACCCCCAAAAACGGCTGCTTTGAAGGTGAATTTTGTTTAAAAGGTTAATCATTAATCAGAGATAAATTGTTCCTTTTTTATCATGACAACAGGTTCAACATAATTGTATTTTGTTAGTTAAAAGCAAAATTGTTTAGTTACCCTAACTGATCATGTAAACCATATCAGAAAATAAGTTGGTTTAAGGTAGAAAAATTTGAATTATGCAAATGTTTTATGATCATGCTTATCTGTTTCAGAGAAGAAAAATAACAATCTGGAGGTTGATTATGATCATTCTTGTAGAAGCAAACAGAATTTAGACATAAGCATCTATTTTTTAGATGTAGCTATTGCAGTTTTCCCAACTAGTTTGCCACATATGCAAATAATTACAAAGTAAATGTTATTAATGCCTTAAAAACAAATCTGCGGCAAAAGACAACATACAGCTCATATTATTTTATATTGTAAAAGTAAAAAACACGGTAAAAAATATAAACATTACACAAGTATGTATATGAGTATGTATATAAGTGTATATGATTAGATGGCCGCTGACTGCAGTAACATGTTGTTATAGTGAGCGATATGATTAGTGCTGTGTGAGCACTAATCCCTGGTTTACTCCACAGCATCAAGGGCAGCCTCTTTGAGTGATGACATGTTGATTGACAGTTCACCTGCAGGGGAGAGGGCCAGGTACGCACATGAATCATCCCTCCTCCTTCTCCTCATGCGTGAAAACCAAATAGTTTGTGACAGGAAACTACACACTCCCAAAATATGTCCACTCTGTCTGTGATTGCACGTCTGTAGAAGTTAGAAGAAGGACAACATGAAACAGCACCTCAGAAAGTTCTCTTTATTTAGTCGTCACTACATTTGTACAGGAATCCAGTGAGCAGCTAAAGTTTCTGGAAATGTTGTCAGTGGGATCTCGCTAATGATTTCCCAATATATAGAGAATAGCTTGAAGGAAATGTAATCCTGGGAACCAGTTAAAAACCATTAATTCTCATTTGCCACTCTCAACGGCAGTGACTAAACACACACAAAGACTGGAAAATAATTATATGTGGGTGTATTATTCACTGTTTGCCTCCCTTCATCAGCGGGGAATTCGTGTTAACAAACGGTTGTCTATAAGTCTGTTTATATTAAACAAGTGTGTGCACAAACATACCCCCACACACACTACTGTGAGCGTTAACTGCTGCAAGTGTGCTGTAACAGGTACTGAAGAGGAAAGTGAGGAAGGAACAAAGAAAAGTGACAGGTTTTCTTCTTTGTTTATGTGAATAAGATAGACAACTTCAGACCTAACTCCTGGTGAAATGTCTAAACTCTCTCTCTCTCTTTTTTTTCTAACCTGTTTCCAACATACAAACTCAACATGACTGTGGTCAATCAACTGAAAATGCCTGACAAAGTTTTTTTTCTTTTTCTCTTTCGACTTTTAACTTTGCACATAGCCTGTTAATAAATCTATTCTTTCTCAATTTTTTGGATTCACCTGCACATGTTAATATTTGAACATGTTTGAAGTGATTGGTAATATTTTCTATCTATCTATCTATCTATCTATCTATCTATCTATCTATCTATCTATCTATCTATCTATCTATCTATCTA
>JAOWBL010000021.1:12258960-12307705 GCA_028564865.1 Zenarchopterus dispar | reverse complement strand
CACACACACACACACACACACACACACACACACACACACACACACACACACACACATACACACACACATACACACACTCTCTCTCTCTCTCTCTCTCTCTCTCTTTCATTCACTTGGAGGTGAGAAAACACGCACATATGTCTGAGCTGAATTCACAAGTTCACTGGCGATCTGTTCAGTCATGTTGACCGTCTGTGATGTCACACACTCTCAGCATGACTGTCAGAGGTAGGATTCAGATGCAGCTCATGTGCCACCAGATAAATAGAGATAAGGTGCTTCAAAGGCAGGGCTGTCTTCGCAGCTATCAGAGACCAGGAGTGATTGGGAAGAGACGTGTCGTTTCAACCGAGTTCGTCTAATGGAAGTCAATATTAACTTTTATTTGGAGATAAACTGGCCTTTTACCGTGACCTCAATGCCTCATTTTCTGTATTTTCTTCTGCATGTCTAAACAAAATTGGCCTTGAACTGAATTATTTGCATTTGTTCTTCACCTGTATAGATGAACAGTGGAACAAATAGTTCTATTAGTGCAAAAAAATAATTTAAGCTAAAATTAGTTTACTTTATTCATCTGGTGAAACTTTACAATAAAAATCTTCTCAAGGCACTTTACACAGAAAGCAAACAAGTTCAGTTGAGTCAAGTACAATAAGCCTATAATAACTTCAATTCCTTTTGAACCCCAAGGGCTTTGTAATTTCAATTAAATATTACTATGATGGAAAAATTGCCATAAATTGCATCAAAGGGCCATTATCACAAGGGCAGCACTTGAAAATACTCATACACTGTAATTTTTTAAAAGAAGCTGAAAGTGAAGCCCCATCTGCCACAGAGTACAGAGCCTCATTACAAACCTTAATCACTTTTTAAACTTATTTTTTATAGTCTTCTTTGTCATCATACCTTCAGATCTACATCCTTCAAATAGATGTGAGAAGTTCTTGTCTTCAGTCCCGGGACTTAGCAATTTTATTTATTCCTAAGGTTATACGTATGAGGGGAGGAGGGTTTTGTTACTCCTTCTGTTTGAGGTGAGCTGGAACATCATTTGAATATAAGTCTAACTATCTAACTAGAAAATTTAATCAAATATTTTTAAACAATGTAGGTAAGCAGCTGCAAAGATTAGAATTGATTCATGCTGATGTAGTTTAAATGAAATACTTTTGACCTAAGGATATAGTGACATTTTGCTCATTTAAACTCATTGAATCCGTTCATGGATTAGCCACACCTTCTTCATATTCTTTGGCATCACGGCCCACATTTGGCAGGACGCAAGTATGTACCTTCGACAGATTACCAGTCCATCACAGGAAACAAAATTCCATACAAGTTTTATAACAATATCTTTCCCCACTCAGATGATGTCTTTGTCTCTTGTTAAAAGAAGAGGGAATTATGCACAGAGGTAAACACTGGCTTTTTGATGCCCTCAAACTCAAAAGGACATTTTCTCTTTTTAAGAATGTATGTTTCTTCATGTTTAACATTTCACATGTTTTCTACTGTTTCTAATGTAAATAAAATATGGGTTTATGGGATTAGGAAGTCGGTGCATTCTGTTTGCTGTGTCCCAACTTTTTCAGAAGTTGGGTTGTATATTGTCATGAGTTTATTTAGTAATTGCTGCTGAGCAGAGCAGTTGACTCTTTCGGTATAAAACACTTTAGGGGAAAACCTTTAGATTTAAAGTGGCATGATTAAATGGAAGTTTTAAATTAAAGTTGCATAAAATTGATAAGTAAATTGCTTTTATTACTGAATGCACTTGTGAGAGAGAGAAAGAAAGAAAGAAAGAAACAAAGAAGGAAAGAAAGAAACAAACAAAGAAACAAAGAAAGAAAGAGAGAAAGAAAGAAAAGAAGGAAGGAAGGAAGGAAGGAAAAAGAATGAAAGAAAGAAAGAAAAATTAAGGAAGGAAAAAAGCAAGAAAGGAAGGAAGAAAAACAAAGAAAGACAGAGAAAGAAAGAAAGAAAGAAAGAGAAAAAGAAAGAAAGGAAAAAAAGAAAGAACGAAAGAAAGAAAGTAAGTAAGAAAGAAAGAAAGAAAGAAAGGAAGAAAGGAAGAAAGAAAGAAAATGTGTTTGCGTGATGTTAGTAACAAGGAATTTTCTCTTCCAAGAACACTTATCCACCTAACTTGCATTTACTTTGTTCCCTTTCTGAAAGACACTAACACTGTTTAATTATACACTTATTATTCTTTACTTCTAAGTTGTTTTAGATGTAAGTGTGTGCTGAATTACTAAATTTTAATGTGCAATTTTAACTGCTGGATGGCACTACATCTTGGTTACTGTACCTTTATTGACAGATCCACATGGTATTTCTGTTAATATTTAGTCATTTCCTGGGAGATGGAAAGATGAATTTGAAGGAAGAGACTGATTAGTTTGTGTGTTTTTCAGGGAGAGTCTTGGATGATAAATGAGACAAGTTGGAGCCTGTCAGGACTGGAAGTGGTGCTGAGGAAGTGCAAAGGGCTCCTGATGGTTGGGGTTAATGTGGCAAGGGTTTTGGCAGAAGCAAAACTTACTGATGTGTAGAACATTTGGATACGCCTTGCTTAAACAAGACGGGAGGATGAGTCATTGAGACTGGTTTTGCTTTTGATTGATTACTGTTGTGAAGGCTCTGAAAAAGTTGCTCATGTTACTCATGCAGGGCAAACATTAAATACAGGACGTCCACTGACATTAAAAACCTTCACTGATCTTTTGAGATTATTAGTGTTGTGTGTAGAGCACTTTTATGATCTACAAGCTTGACTTTAGCAGAGATACTCCTCTATAACATTTATTGAAATGGACTTCTGGAAGAAGGTTCTTATAATGATTTCATTTTGTTTATTTCAGTCTGGCTTTCTTAATGATAAAACTTTTGAGTTTTGGCGTGCCTGCAGGTGGAGCTGGGAAAATGGTGGGATTTTAAGATGACAGTGAGCTTGACAGGTGACATCAGACGACATATGAGTGGTGAGTGCTTTCTGCTCTGTAAATGGCCCTATAAGCAAAATAGGGAAATAAAATAAACCATGTTGAGGGGTGAGAGCAAACATATAACGCAGCTTGAGGTGTCTGCCAGAACTACTTCCTAATCACAAAAAGTAAAGCAGCCTTTTGATCAAGTTATGAAGTAATGGAGCCCTTAATTTTTGCAACCTTTCATGTGCTGCTCAAGTAGAATACTTGAAAATGAGAAAATCGAAGCATTTATGGGCATTTGTCATTCCACAAATACAGCTTGGAAGGAAACCAAATTAGATGAAACTATGTATTAAAGTTGTAGATAAATGATGAACCTCTTTTACAAATCCTTTGAGTGAAGGTTATTGCTCCCGGCTGCCAACCCCCCCCCCCTTTTTTTTTTCTTGCAAAGATTGCATGTACTCCAGGTTTCCTCCCACTACATGGCATTTTAGTCATGTGGGAGGCATGGGAGTGAGTTTCAGTGTGTGTGGTTGTTTGTCTTTATGTGGCCCTGTGATGGATTGACAACCTGCTCAGAGTGTACTCCACCTTTCATCCAAAGATGGCTGGGATAGGCTTCAAGAAACCCCTGTGACCCTGAACAGGAAGAAACAAGTATAGATAAAGTATAGATTTCCACTACATCCATAATGGAAGGATGGAGGAGAAAATCACGGCTATAGTGTAAAAACAAATAGAAAACAAACAAACAATATTAAAAAATTTATTATTTAAATTGGGGTGCCACATTGGGAATCCCAAATGGGAAAGGATGACAAGAACAACAAATGAACTGGCTATTCAGCCATTTCTATAGAACCAAGAAAAAATCTTTTTGAGCTGATGAAATCAGGTCCATTTTTAAAATGACTGAAGAAATGATTGACGAGTAGACTGTAGAGTTATTTACACAGGGGCTGAAGACAAAAAGGTTGAAGAGTCAGGAGGTGGGACATAGGTGAACAAGACACAGGTGGAAATAACCAAGTGAGACAACAAGATATCTATTTTAGGGCAGCTGTGATACCTTTCTCACTCTTTTCAGAAATGTTTACAAATCCAAAGAATGAATTAATTACAATAAGAAGAAGGTTATTCCATAAAAATGAGTCCTGGTGTTACAGAAATGTACATTTCCAAATGTACTCTATCTTTAAAACATTAATTCACCAACACATTTTATGTTATGTCTCTGTGTTCATAGAATGAAGAAATGGGTGATAAGAAAGATGTTCAAACATGCAGGTTAAAATTTAATTTGATGGAAAATATGTGCAAGTCTTTGGAATCTGAATTTAATGGGATCATACAAGATCATTTTGGCCCATTTCCAGCTCTGTTGCAGAAGTTACTGAGTTTTATTCACACTTAGTATTAGTCTGTGCATGTGAACCTTGCTGGTCATATTAATATCATCTCTCTGGTTTGCATGTTGGCTATTTTTAAAAAAAAAAGTCTCACTCTTTTCTGTTTTATCTGACTTATCTTTCCATGGTGGGGTAATGACGCTGCTGTAGCTGCAGGGCAGTCCATGCTCCGTGTTAATCCTTCCTTCAGCTAGAGGGCCATTTACAGCACAAGCACCCAAAGTCTGTTCAGGATTTAATTAAACATTCTTGGTGTCCATGTGTTACATTGCACTTTGGTTTCTTTTTTCCTTTAGGCATGCACATGCACGCATACCCATGCACTCACCAACATCTACAAAAACATCTCTCTCCACACATTTTCTTCACATCCTTTGATTTCAGCCTTCAGCGAACTTATGTCATTGGATATCTCCCATGTCAGCATTTGCTCTTTAACCTCAGCCTCCAGTGATGGGGATTAATGGACACCATAGAACATCTTTTTTTGGCTCCGTTAACACACAAATTAGAAAAGAAAAATATAAACAAAACAGGGAATTAGGGTTTTTTTTTTCCATATTTCATTTCACACATATTTATTCCCCAAATACACCTTACATGTACATTAGGAGAAGTTTGGAGGCTATTATGACAAATTTCAGACAAGATAAACTGTTACAAAATGGCTACATTACACAACTACTTAGTGATTGGAGGAGGGACATGTTACAATTTATTTGACTCTGAGGAATTTGCTGGAGGTGAATTTGCAACCTCAAAAGACTGGTAAAGTCTGAGCTTCCTAAATCAGATCACAGTTTTCACTGCACCTCAACCCAATGGTGTATGTGTTGTGCTACAAAATAGCTGTTAATGTATGGAGTTTTTTGAAAACACAAACTTTTTCCCAAATCCTCAGGAGCCTGCAGAGGGCTTGTTATCACATGTTCAAAAAGTCCCAAATCTTGTTTTGCTGGACATGCTCCAACACTGTAAACACATGCATCATAAAACTGGACAGTTGTAGGAGTGCACAACATGAACATGTCCCGGTCACTTCTGCTCATCAGCCAATCAGGACAGCTGATCAACATAAACATGTTCTCTAAAAAGAAATGGCACACAGAGTTGGAATATAGTCAGTGAGTGTGGATTATCTTCCTTGGACTAACACAGGCCCTCATTCATACTCCAGTCTTTATAACTGGCCATAGAAACACTCATTTGGGTGGAGGTTTTTTCTGGGGAGGGTATGGGTGGGGGTGGAGGTGGTGGTGGTGGTGGGGACGGGGGGGTGCGTGTGACGGGGGCTGTATTGTTTGCCTAATCCACAGTGACTGGGAAGTTGTACACTGTGCAAATAGTGCATATTTGAGCAGCTCTGCTCCAGAGTAAAGCCCCTTCTGCCCCAAACGTTGAGATAAGCATGCGGCTTGTTTTTGTTCATAAAACCTTGCTCTACCTAACGATCTTTTTTTTTTAAATGCCATTTTTGTCTTCTATCAGTGCTGCATGACAAATTGAAAAAATGTGTCTTAACGAATAATTGTAGTGCTGTTGCAAAACCAGTTGTGGAGTTCTTATCTCCCATCCGTGTAGGTTATTGATGCTTGTACTGACGCACAGAGGCACCATGAAAATAGCTGTGACATCTTTAACTGGAGCACTGATTGTATGGAGTGATAAAAGAAATATTGCTAAAAACAATATAAAATAGTTGTAGCAAGAGTCACTTTTCTTTTTTTTTAACCATTTTGTTCGTTTTGCATTTTTCCTTCTGATCCTTTATCTCTTTCACCTGAGTTGAATGTTAAAAAGAGCCTTTCACATTAAAGTTCAGAAAGAAACATCCTCAGCATTGCTTTTAGTGTTAAAAAAGAAGACTGAATTAATCACTGTAGCGCTGCACTGTAGTGCAGTCATGATGCCCTTTTCCTTTTTACTCCTCTGCTTTTTAGTGCGTGAACAATTTTAGTGGGACAGCTGATGAATTTGTGTGTTTGACAGTTAGTTGGCGCAGTGAAATGCTTCACCCTGTTGAACGTGGAGCAGCCAGGCTCATACTTGGCCCTCGGCTACATGTGGAGTGTTCTGGTGATAAGTCACTGTAAATCCAAAGGTTGTGATGTACCGCCTTCTCCACATCTCCGAGTTTCATTTCACATGGCCCGAGGCCGACTTTACTGTCTTGCCCACGTTTTGACTTTCAGATCAGTCAATCTCTTACATTACCATAGCAATGGTTTTTAAACACTGCAGACGCTCTGGCTCAGAACGTCAAACAGAGTTGCACCGAAAGGCTAGATAAGGAGTGTGGGACCAACAGCTAAATCTGCTGTTTATTCTGTGCTGTTTTAAGGCTCAATAAATTCAGACAGCTGCAGCAGTTAGCACCATTATGTTACCTTTTGAATAATTACGATAGATCGCTGTATCAGAACTTTTAAAGGCTGCTTGCGGCCCGAGCCTTTCCTAATCTCCCTGTCATCTGCATAGAACTGCATAAAACTACTGCTCACAATGGCTGTGCAGATCAACACCAACAAAGCTAACTTGTCCAACAAAGTACTGCTTTATTTCTGCCACCCTTTAAAACACACAAGCTATAATCTAACGGGGGGTGGGGGGGTTGGATTTGAGGTCTGAATCTTTCAAAAGCAGCGCTCCCCTTTCTTCCCGTTTCGCTGTTTTGAGGAATTCCCTTATCTTGCCTCGCCAGTGGCGTAGCATAGAAAAGAGCAGGCCGCTTCATTGTCAGCCCTTCAGAGTTCCAGTCGTGTTTGATAATATTTTCTGCGGGTCACTTGACATCCCCCCTTCTCCTTCTTTTTTTTCAGTCCCCCCATCCCTTTCATTGTTTGCCTCTTCCATTATTCCTCTAACCAGATTCAGGGTGTTTTGGGGATGTTTGGAAGGGGGATGGGGTAATATGGAGAAGTGGTTGAAGGGAGGATAGGGAAGTTTGTCATTAGTTTGAAGAGTGAAAGGATTCAGCTTGCCAGTAGCCAGCAAGGGTGAACCTAAAAGTCACACAACCATATGGAGGCTCCTGACAATCAAATTACTTTTCTCTCACCTCTTTCCCTCCCTCTGTTGTCTTTCTCTTTACTTAAATAAATTAGTGAAGACCTTTGTATTTTCAAACTCAAGGCAGGGAGGGCATGTCGAAGATGTGACCAAAGTCCACTGCTCTTAATAAGTTAATGAAATAATGAGATCTTTTCATGTCCATCACACTTCTGAGAATTCTGTGGAAAATGCTTTGCACTAAAGCAGGAAACCCTACAGCAGTGAAGACTTCTAACAGAGTGGTGAGTCTTTTCATGTTACATAGTGTGTGCATTTATTCCACAAGAAATTGTATAAATATGCATTTTACAGCTTTCAGCCGGTTCGATAATCTGACAGGCTACATGTTTTGCCTCGCAGAGCTCAGGATTCTCTTGTGATTGTGATCTCGTGAATCTCAGGAAGATACAGCTGCTTTTAAAAGGTAATGACAAAGGCAGAATCACATCAAATGCTTTTAGTTTCCACAAAGATCTTGACAGAATTGCATCTTATATAAAGGATGGTTGTTTCTGCACCTGTGGCAAAATGCTTTCACCATCTCCCTGAGGAAATGCTTCCATTTGCCATGGTTACAAGCTTCCTCCGTGTCATTTAAAAGGCAAGGTGAGCGGAGAATAGCCGGGGGTGTTTCATAGGACAGAGGGACATGCACATGCTTCGGGGCAGAACCCACGCTAGTGTCGATGCCTGGGTGGCCAATTAGCAAAAAAGGAAAGAAAGACCCTGTGCCATCAACCAATGACGGCTGGGGGGAGGAAAGAAGTTTTTTTTGTGTCTTTTCCTCTCCCTTTCCTCCCTCCCTCTGTTCCTCTTTTACTCTCTAGCTCTGTCTGTCAACTTGGTGTCCACGGCAAAACTCCATCAGAATACCCAATGAGGATTACCAGACTGGAAGCAGTGGGATCTGGAGAATTGTGTGTGTGTTTCTGTGTGTTTATGCATGTATGAATGGCTGTGTGTGTGTGTCTCACTTGTTTGTCGAACAAAAATGTCCTAGTGTGTCCCCAGACAGACATTTGGCTGTGTCCCATCGGCCATAGAGGATTACAAACCCTCTCTTTGCCTCTTCACACTGGTCCACAGTGCTCCAATCCCGCTGGCTAATGACCCAGTGAGAGACATTCATTCCTTCAAATAGACATCAGATCTGGGCTCATCCCTGATATTTCCTCTACAATGAACATTAAATTCCAGGCACTGAGGGAACTCAGAAAAACATCTTCAGATTATTGAGCATTTCCTTATCAACTACTGCTTTTAGAACCTAAAAAAAATTGCTGTTGCTAAAAAAAAGGCCTAGTTTTGTTTGCCACAACAACAACCAATTTATTTTGCATGCAGCTTCCACGCTTATGGGGCACCAAAGGTCTGAATGCATTAAAATAGAGCCTAGTTTAAACTTTATCTCAGGAAATGTGCAGTGTGCTAGTCGACTGTAACGACAGAGTTGCGGTGAGAGACTTTTTCGAGATTAGTGAGCTCCAGTTACTGTGCAGTTATATGTGCGAGCGCCTGCTGCAAAGCCTGAAGAGATCAATAAGATGGTGGGTTAAGCACTGATGGAACTGTTTCTCCCAGGCCTGCTCATTAATGATTGAGGGATAGATGGCGTGTAAGACCTGTGGGTACTTGTCTTCTTCTCTCCGTTGCTTCAGCCTTCTTTTTCTTCCTCTTCCCCTCCAGATATTCTTCCACGGTGACGCCATGCAAAGTCATGAACCTGATACCTCCAGAAGCAAGACTTATTTGCAGAGTTCATACTAGAGTAGAATGTAGACAGTGATATGAGAAGCTCAATATATTTCCATCCAGTGGTTCAATTTAATTTATACTTTTAATAAGGTTACTTATAAATGTAAGAACAACTGGAGCTTCAGTGCTCATGTATGACTCCTACATTGTTAACTGAATTGTTTCTGTCCTGCACTGGTTTTATCCTGGATGTTGTATGGTATGTAAAACTGTTTGCTGACTTGCAATATAACATTAAAATGTGATGCTGCCTTTGTTTGCTTTTAAGAACAGCATGAGCATGTGCAGAATGAGTATGTCAGTGCTTTTGCAGGAGAAGCCTGTTTAAAGAACTCTAGGCCTGTTGAAATTGAGACTAGATAATGAGTGTGTGCCAGTGGCTGTGTGCACAGTGGTGTGCAAGCATGCAGTTTTGTGTGTGTGTGTGTGTGTGTGCATTTGGGTGCATGTTGAGGAGCGCAGGCCTGGAGTGGGGTGCCACTACTGCTCTTGGGTCTTTGTGGCTCTCTGTGAAGCGGGGTTGACCTTGTGGGGCTCTCCTTCGGGCCCCAAACAAAGCCAGTGCAGGATTATCCACCCCAGGACAAAGTGTGTGATTACCATGAGAAAACAGCCAGCTCCAGCTCCATAGGCAAGGACTGCCAGGCCTGCTGGAGAGGTGGGCCGCCACTCATTAGCCGCAGGGAGAGGCTGAATGCAGGCGCACACTCACTGCTATACATGCACGCAAGAAGACACAATGGCACAGACACACGTAATGACTTGCATGCTCATGCTGTTACTCTCGTGGGTGCATGCATGCTGTTTGTCGCTCACACATACACAGGTTTACAGAGGCAACTTTACATGATTCTCATACATCCATACATGCAAAAGCTGCACTGCTTTTATGCTGTGCAAGAAATGGAGCTGCAGGGCTCAGTCAGGATGTGCCAATCAAAATATGCAAAAGCAAAATGCATGATCTCCCTAAATGTGCTTTGTAAGTAAAGACCAGATTTAATTGATCTACAAACAGCAATTTGGATTAAGTGGGAAATATACTGAGCATCATTTAAAATTTCTTAAATCTATTTGTTGCATGAAATCATTGTGAAAACCCCAACCAGGGCCACAGATCTTTGATAGAGTTTGCATCTTAAGCCCCTGATCAGTGGATTTCCCACCTCTTCACTGAAGAGACTCTGTCTACCCTGGATTAAAGGGATGAGCTGATAGTCTCCTATCTCCTCATCCGTCCCTCTACTCCTTGGAGGAGGATGAGAGAAAGATGTCTTTTGTTGGCAGGAGGCAGCCCACTTGAGTTGAGCTGGAGAGGGTCTGTGACGGAGGAGGTTTGTGGGAAGAGAGGTATAGAAGAAGGGAGGATGAGGGGAATGATTACTGATGAAGGAGGTGTTTTTCAAAGGCACCTACCAGGAGGCATCAGTACATAGAGGGTGCAAGTTTACGTAACAAGTGAGTGAAAGAGAGATATTCTAAGTGTATTGTTTTAATTGGGTGGCAGCTCCCGGTCACTGGAAGGGTCAAGAGTTCGGACCACTGGCACTCTGACCCCTTGCTTTTTGCAGCACTTTTTTGTTCTCATCCACTTTTTATTTAATTTCTATGTGTTTTACAACATTTTGATGTTTTACAACCTCTTTGTCTCATTGTTTGAAAAGACTGAAGCAGCAGCGGGCGGGGGGGCTGAGGGGATGTATTGCCAGGGACATATGCGTTACTAAAACCTTGCCTTATTTTCACTTACTTTATTTTTCTACAGATTTCTTTACCCTTTCCTTTACTTTCTTTCTCACTTATGGTCCAGTGCTTCTGCATTTATCTTCTTTTGCTGTCTTTCATCTCCTTTCCTGTTCTTCTTTCCCTCTCCAGGGTGGGAGACAGATCACAGCTTTTGGGGGACGGAAAGCCTGTCACATGTTGCTTTGTCTTGGTCTTCAGCACAACATACTTCCACAAGTTAACCTGGCAACTGCCTCCCCTTTTTACCACCCTCCTGTAAATTGTTTGGGGGAGCCGTAGTCCTCCTCCCCACACCAGTATTTTCTAGTGTCTCCACAAAAGGTCACTATGACTTTTAATTTCTGTCCTCTGGGTATGATTCATGATTCGCTCTTCTATAATGGGACTGTTGATGTTTATATTTGACTTCTAGACGATTTAAAATAAATTAAAATCTGATTGGATACACAGCTATTTATCTAACAAGAAAAGGCTGCTAAGGCAGTATTCGCTGAAACAGGAATTAGTGAATGTCACGAGAGAGAAATGAGTCCTGGTGCGGAGCTCTATAAATATTTGACTCTCTTTCCTTGAGCCCTCAGCGTGAAAGGAGGCTCTGCCTAGTCCTGCTCTCCTTACCAGAGGGAACAGGGTGGCAAGTCGTCTGATTAATAGGCTTAAAGAGAACATAGATCATGTTTTTTGAGAGACCTAGAAAAAGTTTGGGCCTATCCTCTGTACGCTACAGAACATCTTATTCAGCAGTAAATTTAAATGTGTTTTCAGTGAAACATTACACAGGTAAAGTTGCTTCTTCCAATATTCCTTTACAGTTGCATCTCTTGAGCTCAACTCCGCTGAAAGCTATTTTCTGAGACAACATGTTCTACTTGAAGATCATTGTTTGAGTGCAGATCTGTGCAACACAAAGGTAAAGTGTTGTCAGATGACAGGTGAATGGTCAAGATTCTGGGCAATGTGTTTAATTTAATGATTTTTCCTAAATTAGACATATACCAGCAAATCTCACTCTATTTCTGCAACTCAGTCAACAAATGGACCACAAATAGATATCACAAAGTCTCAAGTGCACGAAAAAAAACAAAAAACAAAAAACTGGAATCCTATTTATAGAGCTCATGTGTGCCAGCACATTTCTGCAGCCGGGGCTGTGGGTGCAGCTTTGTCATCTGTGGCTGTTTTCACTCTGTCTTGGCCAAACTTGTAGAAATTAACATAAAGTTCTGAGAATTAATTCAAAACAAACTTTAAGGATGATATGTACACAATGGTTAAAGTTTACTAAAGTTTGGGTCCCTTCTTGACATTCAGCTGGGAAACCTAGGCATTTCTTCTTTCTCCCAACAGTTTGGATTTCCCATGAGCGTCTATGTATCTTAACATGAGATCATCTATGAGCATCACAGATGGCCTGAGGTCTCTTGGCTGACATGACTCTCATTTATAATCATCAGGGGTGGATGTGGGACCCCTTCTCCCTGCATCTCTTCCCTCTTGTCACATGTAGACACACATTCACACTAACAAATACACACAGACGGCATTCTACCTAGCAACATTCAATCATGAATGGCATCACACAGCTCCAGAGTCATGTGATTCAGTAGATGTCTCTTTCGTGTTTATCTGGCTGCTGTCCACAAGAGGGAGTATTCATAATTGCTGATCAGTCATCACAACCTTAATATGATTTTACTCCTGAGTTCTGGACTTGACTTATAAAAAGATGAAGCTTGATAAGAGTCTCATTGATTTGTTCATAATGTTTATAGTGTCCAGTTAATATTTTGGATAACTCATCTTTTTGTATGTATTCAACAGCTGAAGGGATTTTTTTTTTTTGGTCAATTCTCAATGTGAGGGAACTCAACAAGCTGTTGTCCCTGTATAACCAAACCCACCACCCACACCACTCCACCATCCTATACATCAACACAGCAACTAGTGATCACTGAAGAAAAGGGATCATCTCCGTCTGGTGTGTTCCCTTGGCCCATTTAGCATAGGTCCCCACCCTGGGGCCTTTGGGCATGGCTCTGTGCCCTGACAGAGGAGTCTGGGGGAATGCACACCCTGCTGAATGCTTTCTAATGGCTCAGAATCATTTTTAATGAGCTTGAGGATGCTGAGCTCCGTATGGTGTTGTTCACCTGGGAAAATCGCAATCTGTGCGCCTGCGGACCGGACATAAGTCTAAGACGCGCACACACACAAGTAGAAACACTCATTCAAGTGGCTTTTTGCAGCCTCAGCACACTATTGTCCTTTGAGTGAATAGAACTGGAGCATGGTCAGTCACGGTTCCTTTTGGGAGCTGTGAACTGAAAGTCTGCTTGTGTCTGTTTGTGCTACTATGTCCAATTTTGTGCTCATTGCCTACAGTCTTAAAGTAATTCTTTTACTTTATTACATCCCATGGGATATAGTTTGTATTTAACTGGAAATCTGGTGCCAGTACTGTAATACCTAGGATTCCTTATGCTTATGTCACTCCTTAATTAATAGCAATGGGTCCCTCGTCTCAGTCCTCTAGCTCTTCTCTTTTGGTAGTCTGTTGTCTTCCTCACTGGAGTTTGCTGAAGTAGCAGATTCAATTTGGATAATCTAGAATGTCAACAATGCTCCATACTGGCAGAATACAGAGTAAAACCTAAATATCCCATCAGTGATTTAAGCACAGGTGCAGTGAGGGAATACAGAACACATCCTCGTTTACTAGGTGTACAGTTCCTGACATACCTGTCGACCATGTTTTTACACCTGCATGTATTTTGCTGCTGTTTGTTCATTTCTCCAGAGGCAAACTCAAAAAAAAAAAAAAAAGAAAAAAAAACAAATGCTGTCTGAGGTCACCATGAGGCATTCTAATGTCAGCTAGTGATTTTTTAAATGCAGAACCAAGGAACCTTTTGAGTTTGTAGCTGAGAGGTCACCCTAAAGGGATGGAGGTTGAGTTCTTTGTACAGCCCTAAGATTTATTCTTCTTTCTCCTCTTCTTGGGTCATTTTTTCATTTTCCTCTTTGATCATTACTTTGTTGAGTCACTAAGTTTCCATCATGTCCACTCTATCTCTGTTAGTGAGTTTAATCATTGTTGGTGTGTGACATAAAGCAGGACAATGCAGTTACTATGGGCGTTTTTTTTGCCACAAGTACTGACAGGAAAATATGAGAGCTAGATAACCCTTTCTAAAGTAATCAAATATTCCTTCAAATGAAATGAAAGCAGTCCTTTGTGCTACTTAAACAAACAGACCTCATAATTGTTTAAGCAGAAATCTACAAGCATGTTACAGTTAAAGGAAGAAGAGGAACTGCTAAACTGATGTTTCACTGGTTCTCTTGCCAAAAACAATCAGATCAAATAAAATCAGTTATTAATTGATTCAAAATCAGTTTTTTTAATCAGTTAATTAACTGATTTAAAAAAATAATAATTTGAACATTGACAAATGAACCAAATACTGACTGATGTCCATCAACAGCAATAAGAGTTCCCATCAGCAGGTACGAACATGACCAAGTTTGGACTTCTTCTTCTCCTGGACCACAAAAGCAGGATGGCAGGAGAACATCAAGACCAATTTTTGTTTCCCATTGTAAAACAGTAAAACAGTTGAGTGCACAAATCACAGACAAAATTTGAAAAAGAAAAATCAAAGGTGTCTTTGATGTCAACTTGTGTAAACCCTCTATTGATGTGCTCTCAGTCCCTCCTCACACCTGAGTTTTACGGTTCCTCTTCACAGAGCATCAGTGGTCAGGTCAGTGAAGCGTGGTGAGCCTCAGCCTGTAGGCCCCTGAGTCAGGAGTTCAGGGCCCTCATCGCCCTTCGGAGGGAGTGCTCCTGGACACAAGGGGAGGAACAGGGCGGACCCCTTTGACAGCTCAACACACAAGGTTTGCTGGTGACCAAGGGGCCATCTAGGGGGCCTTGACTATACTGCTTTAGATAGCACCACACCCAGATTCCATCCCCCAAGGCTCTGGGCTGTTGTTCCCTCAGAGAAGAGGGTGTGTTTGTAGGAGAGACCAGCCGAAGACAGGCACGTCCCAGGACAAAAGGTGGTGCTTTGGCCAGCACTGTTCTGCATGGTAGCGGCTGTATTCTTCTCGACTTTTTTTTTTTGCCTTTTCTTTTCTTTGGGGTAGCTGCCTTTGTGGGAGAATGATGGAAGTTGGGGGACAGATATGATGGATGGAACTGGGGGGCATGGACAAGCTTGGGGGTTGGGGTGGGGGCAGACATAAAATGCATTGGGATAGAGGGGCCCAGTGTCGTGCTCCTTGCCTGAGAGGAACGTGCGAGGCATGGGGTGGGCTTGCGGAATCGGGCTGGGCGTGTATGGTCTCCGTGCTACGTGTGTTTCACTTTGAACAAGTGGGAATGGAAACTGGGGGAAGGGTGCAGGTTCTGGTGAGAAGGAGGGTGGTAAACGAGATGTGGGCTCTATGTATAGCTGAGGATGTACTTGTGAAAGTTGCTACAGATGGGGAGTTCAAGAAGGTGGTACATGTGGAAAGAGAGCAGCATCCTTTACATTAGGGAGGGGTAGGGTTGGGGATTAGTCTCCTGATGAATGCCTAAAAGTTCCTCACAAGTAGATTTTTTTAAAAGTTGAAAATCAGTGGCCACTACCAATAAAAAAGAAAGACCACATTGTCCCATTGCATTCAAATGAATATGATTGCATCTCTGACAGCTGAAAATATCTTTAATATATGATATACAGTGCACATATTTTACAGAAATGAGTGGAGTCTTGCACGTTGCAATGCCCACTGCACTTGTAACGAGTGCTTGTATGTGCGAGTTCTGGGTGCTGCTGCTTGCCGAGCTCAGTTCTCTGGGGGTGAAATGACAGATGAGGGTGCAGAGTTGGGATGAAGCCACAATATTTCATCATGGACAGTATAGGACCAAGGCTGAATACATTGTTTAAAATAATCCACTATCCTTTGGCCAACAACATTTAAAACCACACACATGGTACAAGATGTTGCCATCAATTTTGGGGCTTCAGCTTGGTCTCCCTCCACTTGCGTGTCTTTAATAATCTACAGGACATCTTCCTGTTTGTATCACTGCATTCTATGGATGAGAAGAAAAATAGCACTCCCAAGGGATCAGCATCCTCAGCCGGTCTCCTTCTTGCACCTTGCACTGTGGAATTTCCACTCAATGACAGCCTTTTTCTCATGACACTTCCCTCTCCCACTGTCCACCTTGCAATGTGGAATGTCTTAATCCATAAAGACACATGGACAGGTCCTGTGGACCCCTAGGAACACCTTCCAGTAATTTGCATCTAAAAAAGCCCCCTTCTCAATTATCTAACCCAGCTGAAATGAAAAATGTTTGGTTGTTGCAAAAACTGAAAAATGTAATGTCAAATATCCACTTCCAATTGTTATTTTGCATCTGCCACTTCTTTATCTTGTAATCCTGTTACTGGTTTGAGGTAGTTAAGATTGTTGTTGAGGTCACTGAATGGACCTTGCTGCCCAGCAGTTACAGTAGCAACCTCATACCACTCCTACTGTAGTCCATCAGATTAAGTGGAGCTCTTTGTGAACCCACACAGACCACCCGCTGCACGACAAAACGCCCATACGGCACACTTTCACTTTCTCTTACCAAGAGAGATTTCTAAGCTCCTCCTGGTGCCTCAAAGATAGGACTGACACAAAGAGAAAATCAGGATAGATGTCAATCTTCTGCCCATCAGATACCAATGAGGACCTGGCGACCTGCTGGCAACCCGATGGAAGACTGAGATCAGTGTCTGGCAGCATGCTGATTGTCCAAAGCAGGCAGGCTGGTGGCTGTCACCCAGTGCCCAGAGAGAGACATCCTCTTAGGGCTGGGACAAAGGTGTCTGGTCCTCAGGGATTACCCATTAGCATGCTATTTTGTGTGTTTAACACTGGCCTGAATGGAAGGACAAGAGCCAACACCCCAGTCTATTCTTAGGTAGGGAAGTGTTACTGTTTCAGCTGCTAAGGCTGCTCTGACTTCTGCATATTTATGCATATATGCATATATTTTATTTCTATCGGTATGCTCTCTGCCTTTGTTATTTTAGTGAAATGTTATATTATCACTCTCACAGTTGGAAATTAAGTTCTATTTTCAAGTCTTTTTCAGTTTACTAAATAGTTTAAGAAGTCATGTGCCAATGAATGTTTTGGTTTTATGAGCATGGTTTTGATTTTACCCTGATCATTGAGGCCACATCACCTGTTAAACATATACATTAGATGAGTGATTAAAGCTGAAATTCAGTGGTTAAGAAGGAAAAAAAATCCAACACAAGTCAAAAATAAATAAACAAATAAATAAATAGACATCTTTTTTGTTGTTGGGTGTGATAAATTAGCACTATTGATGTCTAACCTTTTGATGTCAAAAGGATAGTTTTAAAATTATTTTAAAGCTGATATTCTTCATCAGCAAAAAAAGAAAGGTTCATTTTAGTTATCTGTGCAGAGAAGTGACCATGGTCCTTATATTCTTTTGGTTTTGTGATAGCAAAAAATGAAAATGGATGGAAATGTGAAATTTTGATTGTTCACACCAATTGTGTTTTTGTGGGTATGGATCTCTGTGATTGCGCAAAATGCCCCTCTCTTCCTGCTAATGCTGTATGTGTGTGATTAAGTGCTCAGCCTTGCTGGCTGGTGGCTGATAATAACACAAGAGACTGTGTGTTTGTGAATCTCTCAGTTGAGGAGATTCCCACCGTGCTCAGCGTGTCTGGGCTCTGTGTGTTTTTGGGGTTGCACGCGTGACTCTGCCAGCTGTTCTATTCTCCTGTTGGCCCCCGCAACCCTACCCAGCCCTTGTCCCTGGCCAACCCCTCCTTCCCTCAGAGGCCTGCTCTTCATCTGATAAGGGTTGCACTGGCCAAACCCTCAGCAGAGCTCCTCAGAGCTGCTCCATGTTAACAATACACCCTCCTTTCCCTCCACGCTCACACCATTTACATCTGAAAACGCTGGGTCTTATCTCCAGTTCACTGGAGCAATGGCACAACAGCCAAGTGAGAGTGCGCGTGGGTATATACAAATGCACGACGGGCCTCCAGAAAGCAGCTTGAGTCAAAGCAAACTGCGAATTTGAACATTTATGAACCTAAAGCTATATTTCTATTTCTCCTCCAGTTTGCAGAGAAAATGCATTAGCAAATGACATTTATGATAACCTTGTGAGTCCTGATCAACACTTGTTGAAAGAGTTGTAGGCATTTTAGTTGCTGGGATATTAGCCAGCTTTATCACACTTATCCAATAGCTAATGGCTATGCTAATCAAAAATGGAAGACTCCCAAGAGAGAAAAAGTAGTATCTTGCTCCAAATTCTTGGGATATGGCCATGGCTTTTGTTAGTAATAATTCTCATCTATTGAACTATGGTATCTGCCAATCCAACTAACCACTTCTGCTCTCACCCAGTCATTCTGTGGATTTTCCTGACTGTTTTTCTGCATTACTACCCATCAGCCCGGTGAGGCAACATAAGTGTTAATGTCAATTTCAAAAAATTGGGACGCTTTTTAAAAACCAGAATGCAATAATTTGCAGATCTTATAAACCCATATTTTAATCACTGCCGACACTTCAGCAATGAAGCCATACTTTTGAATTGGTTTCAGTATGTGGTTTAGAAAGATTTAAGGCGTTCCTTAAAATTGACATCTGGAAGCGAGGATATACTTCTTTAAAGCCTAAATATACCTGTCAGAATTCATATTTCTTTCTTAAATGTTCTAGCAATCCATTTCATAAGCACTAGCACAACCCCATCCCTATCCAGTTTGAGAAACATATTACTGAAATGATCTGTGATACCCACCTGGTTTGTCCCTTTTCTCTTTAGTTCAGAGGATGCCCTGTCCAAGATTTCTTGAAATAGTTACAACTTTTGATTTCCCTTACCACAGGACAGTTTTCTACTTTCCCTCAACCCATTTTAAACAAGCTTTGACTCAGAGACAACATTGTCATTGCAGTATCATTCATCCATGGGTTCTTCTTGAATCGAGCTTTAACGAACATTTGTGCATGGCATAACAAACAATGTTTTTAAAGAGGGATTTCCAGAAATGTTCCTGAGCTCATGAAGTTATATCTATTTAAGATTCATGCCTCTTTTAATGCAGTGATGTCTGAAGGCCTGATGATCATGGGCAACCAATATTACTTTTGCTGTTATCACCTGCACACAGAGACTTCTCCAGATCCTTTGATGTGATGAGATATTCAAAACATTCCCACTTTTATGTTGGGAAACATTATTCTGAAAATGTTTTGCAAATGGTAGACCCAGCTTTTTGCTGATTGATGAATTTCTGTCCTTCTTGCGAGGGACTATAACTCTCCAACATCTTCTATTTGTACTTAGTCATGTCCTGTTGCCACTCAACCTGTTTAGTTACAGGTTACATAACTTACTTTTTCTGGCCTTTTGTTCTCTAATTCCCAACATTTTTGAGACACATTACAGCCTTCTAAATCAAAATGAGCTGTTTCACTTTCAACATTTGAAATGTTTTCTATTCTCTCTTGTAATTAAGAAGTGTGTTCATGAAATTAGCAAACCATTGCATTCTGTTTTTATTCACATTTCACACAGTGTCCCAGCATACTAGCTTAGAGAGTATGTAGAAATTCCATCTTGCCACTTCACCAGCTGTGATGCAGAAAGAGACTGGGACAGACAGCTAGAGAAGCGTGCAGGCTTTTAATTAAAGTCTGTGTAGTTAAGGGTTTGGGCTAAGCAAACATGGGCCTCCAGCATCAGAGTTTAAGCTGAGGTAAAGGAGAGTGGGGTGACAAGAGAAAAGCAGCTAAAATTGGAAAAAGGAGGAGGGGTGAGGAGAATGAAAATGAGCAATGTACAAAGGTGGGAAGATAAAGGATGAGCAGACTGGGCTATAAAGGGTGGTAAGGAGGGATGAGCAGGTAAAATGATGGGAAGGGATGTGTATGTGCTGTCAAAGATGGTATCAGGTTATCTGATGTGTTATAATGCGATGCGGATATTATGGCTGGAAAGGCAAGATGAGATGCAGGGTCATGAGGGGATATTACAATGAAAATAGGAGTGGCTGTTGGAACAATATTTGCTGATGTATTCTCTACATTCTGTATGAGGCATGTTGATAGTTGCCATGAATTCAAAATATATAGAGATGTAAGTAGAAGCTTAGAGAATAAAAAAGAAAACACAGATGAGCAAAGACTTTGACCAGGAGGACACACATACACTAAAATAATTTTTAAAAAGTAAACAAGCATACAAAAACAACCAACAAAACAGAACAGACAGTTTAAGGTGACAGACATCAGGGTGGGTTACAGAGGTGGGCTTGGTTGTGGAGGACATAGGTTCAATCCCCCGGTTGGTAACAGAGGCGAGGAGCCACTGTGGGCCCCTGAGCAAGGCCAAACCTCCAACTGCTCCTCGAGTGCTAGAAAAATGGCAGCGCACTGCTGCTGGTGTAAGAAAAGGTGGGTTAAAAGCAAATGACACATTTCGGTGTGTTTCGTGAGATATATACTGAGAAATTAAGATTATTATATTATCCAGGAAAAACAGAGACCCTTTGCTGAGTATTAAGCTTAACGGTGACATGGTGACATCTACTGGTGACTCTCGTGAACTACACGTTGCCTCACCGTTGCCATGGCTGAAGTCTTCAGTGACTGGAATATGAATACTTTAGTGCTTAAATAAATATAATTCAGCAGGAAAAAATGTCACCGGCAGATGGAGTTCAAATTTCTCATTTAAACATAATTTACAGGTACTGTTAAGCATCCACCTCTGCTGACTGGTCTTTGGCAAAGAGGGTCCCCCCTTATAAGCCATGTCCAGCTCAAGGTTAAGAGGGAGTTTTTCCTTGCCACTGTTTATTTAATAATTGGTCAGGGGCCATGTTCTGGGTCTCTGAAATGCACCTACAGACAATTGGGATTGCAATAGACACTATATAAATAAGATTGAATTGAATTTACCATAAAGCAATGATAGCATACCTCAACACTTGAAGGGTAAACATTTTTTTTTCTTTTTCTTTAACCCTGGTTATCAACTTCTGCTTGTGGAGGTTAGGCTGGTCTGCTGGTTGGTTTCTAATTGGCTGGAGCACACTGATGACACTGGCCAAACACACCAGTACCAGCACCAGAAGTAGTGATTCTGGTTGCAGTCATGAGTTGTTGCTGAACTGGTGATGGAGATCAACATCACTGCCTGATGTATCTCTACATGACTGCTTCAGCCCTGATATGAATTTGGGAGTTACATTCATCATCACAACATAAACACACAACCACCATACACTCATTTATACACGCCACATCATGCTATACAAACACCAAGTGAATTATCAAGCACACTCCATACCATCACTGCTTTGTCTTTGTCAGTGTTTTAGTCCTGTCTGACAGAATTTAGATCACTACCAAGAGGGCTGACATGTTCAAATGTTCCTCTCTTTTAGACTTCATGTTTTGAGTGCATTTAACTCATAATCAGTCTCTATTTCCCCATTAAAGAAATGTAAGTCAACTAAATGACTGACATTGTTACATTATATCATTTTACTTCTTCTTATGATACAAAACTTCAACACTGCTTCACCTTTTAGCCACACCATGACCTCAGATGGCATTTATGCTGCTAAATTTTTAGAGTTTGGCAGTCTAGATTTGTCCATTGCTGCACTGCTATAAAGGACAGCTCCCTAATTAGAAAAAAATACATTCTAACAATACATCAAACAATAGTAACTACTAAAAGATGGAAAATGTAATAACAGATTTCCAGAAGGAGACACAAACAAGACACACAAGATCTGAGACAGAATGCTGTATTACTTCAAATATACAGACTACAAAGAGTAGAAAGATCATCACTGACATTTTTACAAATATGTAAATAGCAAAACCTTTGATAATACAGAGGCAGAAAGAAGATGAGCACAACTGTTTCAGAAAAAAAAATCAAAACCAAGCTATAAATACTGATGTAATTTCATCCTGAGAAATGTTTTTCCAGTTTTATGGCAAATAGCATAAATTCTGTCTTACTCTATGAGTATTTTTTCAAATGTTTACATAATTAAGGTACAAACACGTCAGTGTTCCTTTTGGGGTGCTGGGCAGTGGGTGGGGGTTTAGGGGCAACATCTTGAGATAAGGCTGATGACAATCATCTTTGGTTTGATTGATTTAAAAAAAAAAATCTTTTTTGTACCTGAAATATTGCTGCCATCTACAGAGGAAAATCAAGCTCCAAATAACTATATTTTACTGTGACACAATTAAACTGTGCTCTACTTTAAATAGATTTCTTTGCTTTTCTATCTACTATGTACAATGTTTACCAAACAAACACAGATCCTTCAGATTTGCATTTCTTCTACTATCAAGGAGGAGTTTTCTGACTGATAAGTGTAGCTTTACATATTAATTTGAGCTTTGAAAGACAAAATATACTTAAATGTTGCTTGTAAGCCTACTTTTGAATCTCACATCAGACAACTGTTCATTGTGGTTTTAAAAAGGCGTTTTAAGTCCAAAGACATGACATACAAAGGCACCAGCACAGATTAAGGCCTCTACACAAGTTCTTTGTATTTGCAGTTGTATTTTTGGTCTACAGACATATGAGAAATGTATCGTTTTTGATTGTCTTGATATTGTTGAATATTGTTGTGCTTTTTATTTATTTTTTTGCCGCTAGCTGTAAAACACATGTGCCCCTCTGGGATCAATAGAGATATTCCTGATTGAGCCAACATGGTTGTTCTGCTTGGAGGAATGATTTGTGAAACTAAAGGTACAAATCTACTCAGCATTATTTTATAATCTCGGTGGTCCCTTTAACATGTTTATCGAGAATAGAACTCAATGACACCAACAAATGTGGTGAAAAAAACCTCGAATAAAAGAGACAACCTCCACTGATCTTTTACAAATATCTATAATTTAAAGTCTTATTAAAGACCCTTCTGGATATTCAGTTTGTTTAAGCTCATGATTCATTTATTCTCTCATCAATACTGTCAACAGATGAAAAACTCTGCTGCTGTGCTGTCTGTGGTTCAATTTAATTATTACAAACACTGCAGCTCTGACTCAAAACTGGTTGATTTCATTTAATCTCTGGGTGATTTGAAATTTAATCTAGATAAATCTCGTAAATGTGATGAGAAGAATATCCAGGCTGACACCCAAGTGACTAAAAGCTATTGAATATGTTAAAGAGTGGGTGATTAGCAGCTCCTTCTCTAAAACTGCAGGGTCACTGACAGATGTCATACACATTATTTCCTCTGGGGATGGGGGATGTGGACTAAGGTGTAATACAGCCATCCTGCCAGCAGAGGGAGCCAACACACAATCTCAGTCCACTGGGAGAGGCTGGCGTCCTGGTGTGTATGTGGGCCAGCTTTAAGTCTTTCAACTCTTGTTGAAACTCCTTAACCAGGTCTTTGTCGTTGACTGTCCTGTAGCTTCACGGAGCCGTGGAGCCTGAGCCTCGAGTCCTGCAGTAGTATCTCAGTTCTGTGTGGTACCAGTCTGCAAGACACCAGTTACAGCTGGTCTGACTCCTCTCTCGGGCTGAAGCCCAGCTGCAGGTCTGAAGCTACAGTTCTGGGTGTTGAGGGTGCAGCTGCTTGGTGGCTTGGAGGGTCCAGAGGGCCGTCATATTGAGGAAGCTCTCCTTCTAATGGAACATCGTCATCTTGGAGGTAAGGAGGAGGAGGGAGATCATACCAAGGAGGCCGACTGGGGAGAAACAGTAGAAACACCTGCGGGTTTGAGTTATTGTATACAGATTATACATTTTATATACATTTTCTGACTGGGACCGACAGCTAAGACTGCAGATGCAGCTATAATCATAGCTAAGAAAATAATGGAATTGATGCATTTATTTCAGGAGGTCTTAAGATTTTACATTATAGTTATCATTAGCCATTTATTAAAGGGTTTTTATTCTTATTTCAATTATTTGGAAGAAAAAAATAAATGACATACTCCTCAAATGATCAGGTATCAAATGAAACCAATAAAAGATACAATTTTCACTAAAGTACTATTCAGTAGCTAGGCTATAAAAGAGAGAGATTTTACTCCTCTTTTGTTTAACAAGTAAGAAGTCAACAGATTACACGATTAAATGACCGTTCATTAAAAATGATATAAAAGCACCACTAGGACAGATGTTGACAAATAGTTTTGATAGCATGTACATTATTCTACTCGACAGGAAACTTTCAGCAAAAGCATTTCTAAGATATTTTTTCCCTGTCACTTAACAGTGGACTGAAATTGCTTCAGACAAAACATAAGAAATGCCTGCACAGGCAATGCAATCATTTTTCTTTTTACCTGACATCCAGAACAGCTTCTGAGTAAGATGGAGGTGAGTCCATGGATAGGTTGGAGGGATACAGGCTTCCAGAAAGCAACTGAAGTGCTTGAGGAGTTGAGCTGTACTGGCCCGCCACGGTGGGGGACCCTGGGGACAGACCTGGACCTCCGGGATGGGCGTGACCCCTATCCAGAATAACCAGGCGGGACAATAGAAGGGGCTGGTGGTGGTGATGGTGATGAGAGCTCGCTCTGACACCTCTGGGCAGCAACATGCTCCGTTTCCTCTGGTGATGAAGCACCAAAGCCAGCAAAGCCACCACCAGAACAAAGATGAATGCACTGCCAATGACAGCATAGGTGATGCTGGGGTAATGGCGCAGACGATAGTCCAGTGTCACAAAGTCCTGGTCAGGAGTTTCTATGAGGAAGAGGAAGGACATGAGGAGCAATTTAAGGATGAATCATGTAGACTGACAGGAAAAGGAAGGGTGAGAAGTGGGAATAAAAGAAAAAAGAAGGTTTTATAGAAGGAGGCTGAGGAAACAGGGAGATGAGTTGTGAAGCTGTAGAGCCAGGGGGAACAGAGAAAGGAATGCAGGAGGCAGGAATGAATATGAAGCAGTAAATTGTTTTCATGTTCATTTCTAAACGTATTCAGTATGATTCAGTAACAACATCTCAAAGATGAGAGCTGAACATAATAAGGCAAAGAGGACAAATCAACCATCATGCACACACTTCTTCTGAACTCCTACTCGTCAGGATGAAAAGAAAAGAGAAACTCAAGAAAAGCTACAGATTCTTTGTGACGGCAAAACAGCTTACATACTTTTGGATTAAAAAGAAAAAAACCTGACTTGAGTTGCTCTGTATTAAAGCAGAGTGAATGCAGAGGGACACAACGGGCCGTCACACATGACCATGTTTGTCACAGGGAAAGAAAGAGTCTACAGCGCTCAGAAGTCCAGGGAATTGAATGCTCACAATGGGAGCTGTGGCTAGCAGTAACAAATGCAAGGCAAGCCAACCTACTGCCTGAAATGAGGAGAGGGGGCGCCTGTAATGCCAGAGAGCACTGCAACTTATTATTCCAGATAGGCTGAGGGAATAGCACTTAAACATTTCCGCTGACTGATTTTACAGTGTGAGAATTTCAATCAGGCACTCGGGATGGGACTCATGTAAATGGTGTTTCAGCTTATCAGCTGACAGCACTGTTGCATTAAGAGGAGAGGAAGGAAGAAGGGAAGGAATCCTATTTATTACCGAGCAGCAGAAAGGAAGTGCTAATGAGGATTGAGGCTACATAAAAGTATTTTACAGTTGCTGTTTCAGTTCAAGTTACATGTATGGCTCAGGGGACTGTGAACATCAAACATCTGTGTGCCTCATAAAAAGTTTTAAACCCCCACTTGAACACTTTCTATGTTCTGTGTTCCAGGTTTTTGTGCTTAAAAAATCATGTGCATCAAAGCCTGACATCCTGTCCACTGACCATCAAGCAGATAGATGTGGATGCTGCCCAGAAAGGTTGCCAGGAAATGACCATTACCAGATATCTCAAGGCTGAATCAATAGTTGGAAAATGCTTCCATCTGTAAGGATTAGATCTCAAGAAAGCAGGAAAGCTGTTGTAGACTTTTTTGAGGTAGTCCAGGCTTACTTAGATTTAAAAGTTCATGGGGGATGTGATGCTGGGCAAAGCATTGAGATTACCCTCACACTTACAGATAATGTACAGAGCTTCACTAACTGTTAAAAAATGTGACACAAAACAAATAAAATCCTTCTAGGAAGGCCGTTTTGTTTTGACTCGAGTGCTGGAATTCATATCATCAATTGGGCAACCCCATTTCGCCCAAAGGTTGAGACATTGCAAATAAGAACAGATGGCAATGCTGTGTAAACCATTTAAACCATGAGTTTAACAGCAGCTAGCACACAGACGACATATGAAATGCTGAAACACAGAATGCTATCAGATGTTTTTTTTTTTTTAAATGCCTAATTTAAATTTCATGGCAGCAGTATGTTTCAACAAAGCTGGGATAGGAATGTGCTCACCACTGTACTCAAACACCCACACAAACATCTTTTTAGGGATTGAGGGAGAAGCACAGAAAGAAATATCCAGTTAAATTCACTGACCTGTTCCAAATTGTTTTGAAATATTTTACCAAAATTTTCTTTAAAGAATTAAACAAGTTGCAGGCTTTTCGTGCCCCATCTCAACTTTTTTCTTTCTTTCTTTTTTTCCTAAAACGAATCTGGCACCAAATTAAAATTTAGCAGATATTTTCCAAAGAAAATATCTGCTAAATCTGCTACAACTATTTTCAAACTAAATACAGTTTATTTGATCTGCAAGTCAAAAACTTCTGCCTTTTTACTTATGAGACTAGAAAAAAGTGGAGGACTGCTGCGCAACTGAAAACATGTCAAACCAACAGCCCCATGTGTTAAAGAAGAGATTATTTCTTGCACAAATACAGTGAATTTCCTAAGAGTAGTTCATGCTGCAAGGCTCCGAAGTGAGGACTCTGAAAACCACTACACTTTATCAAGAATCAGACACACACACAACACCTGAAGCATGTTTTAGATTAAACAACAAAGCCTTATGGGTGACTGGTGGATTCCCTTTAAAACTATGCCACTCCTGGCCACATGGGTACATATACATCTGTTGTGTGCCATAGAAATACTGAGTTAATGAGCAGAGACCACCCCCCCATGTGCTGTCTTAACACTTTGTCCCACAAAAGGTGCACTTCATTTCGTCTCATCCCAGGGGCTGACATGTGAACTTTCTTGTGGTACAAGGGTTATTTTTTGCTCTTTAAAGCATATATAGTATTTTGATGTCTTTTCAGACAATAAACTCAAAAACTGGGAGATAAAACAAACTTGTCATTTTTCAGGAGTCCTCTCACAAAGTGAGCACTTAAGATTTACTGTGACATCCCAAACCCAGCTAAAATGGGACTTATCTAATTTCTCCATCTTTATCTCCACCCAGCTGGTCATCTTGCAGCATTTGTTGTGCCTCTTAAAGGGGCAGTGCAAAGCTGCAACACCAGTTTTAAATGGGGCACATCCTGCACAACAGGAGGCCAGAGTTGAGTTAAGATGATTAGTCCGCCCCCTAAAACCAGCTGCTACGCACGGTTTAAAAGACATGGCTGAAAAGGGAGCTGTGCATTGTATCCCTGTCTAAAACATCACACATACTTTAAGATGACCTCAGAAAATAGTGTCATTGCTTAAAAAAAACAAAACAAAACAAAACAAAAAAAAAGCACAATGTGTCACTTTTAAATCAAGCCAACATTGCTGTTTGTTGTCTTTATGATAAACACACTGGATACTGCTTGCAGTCTTTCTACAGCTTAATATAAAGATTTTTTTTTCCTTTTATTAATCTTTGTCAACTGTTAAATTATTACTTTAAAAAGTCACTTTATCTAAGCCCATTTTATTTAAGACTACTGTTGTGAATAAGTAAGCTTTCAACAGAAAAGGATTCTATTTTCTTGCTTTTCTGTTCTTCAAGACACTAAGCTGTATGCTTCCTCTGTCTCCCTGACCTTCACGCCCAGGGGGTGATCCCACACGGTGTGTTTGTGTGTGTGCGCGCGTTGAATTTTCAATAACCAGCCTGGCTTACAGGGTATTTATTTACTAGTGTGTAGTCAGGGGGGCCCCATTCCTTAATTAAATCTAATCTAATTCAGATGCTCCTCCCGCCCGCTGCCCCAACCAGGCACCAGCCAATAAAACAAGCCCCCCTCGACCCCTCCCTTGTGATTTAAAATTGGCCGGTCCTTCACGCTACCAATTAATTACGGACTGGATTGGACTCAAAGCAGGGAAAGACAAAAACAAAGGAGAATCATTTCCATAATTACCTAATAAAAAAAAAAAAAACAGCCCAAATAAAGAGATCCCACCACTGCCAACCTATGCTGCCTATCAGGGTTCAGTGCAATCCTCCGGGAGCAGGGAGAAACACACACAAAAGAAACTCATAAAGCTGTAACATGAACAACGGGAGCGTCTTCGGAACATTTGTGATAGAGCCCTGAAAGGCCGTTGCAAATCACACAGGAGATGAAAAGGAGGGAGACTGGGGCGACCTCCCCCTCTGTCAGAGGAGAGGGGTCTGTGTGTGTATGTGTGTGAGAGTCCTCCTGGTGTGTGTGTGTGATTGAGGTCTGGATTCTATATTTTTATTAGTTTTGCTATTTGCAGCAGTAACGGTGCAAAAAGAAGGCAGAAGCAAAGATGGCTAAAAGGCCAACTTTGCATCACAAAGGCAATTTTTATGAACAGATAATATTTTTAAGTCGCAATGTCAAAAGTTCCTTAAACACTTGGTGCATTTTTCTTTTATTTTGGTCACATTTATTGTTGCTTTGTGTTTTATTCAGATTGTTGAATGGATATTCAGATTTTATAGTTTGCGCCTTGTTTTTTTTTTTGTTTTTTTTTAACTTTCCTGTCTTAGTTTGCTTACTTGGTCTTCTGCTTTCTTATCAACTTAAGTAATGCTCATTTTTTTTGTTCTTTAAATCTGACGTGACTGTCCACAGCTTCAGCTCTCCTTTGCTTTGAACTGAGAACTGCCCTTCTGCTTTATTATACTCTTTATTATACTATGCTTTATTATATTCTAACATCAGTGTTTCAAGCCTGATCAAAGTGGCAAACATTATTTAACTAACTGAATTTTAAACTTTGCTGTTAGATACCTGCAATATTGAATTTTTGTTTAAAAAAAATGATTTCACACATCAAAGGCCTGGATAGAGCTGATCTAATATGTGGTGTTGAAGGTACATGAAAGGATGAAACGGTAGAGCAACACATTCCTAATTCTGGTGCAATCTTTATCAGAAGCAGGCAAATAATTTATACTCCTTAGATCTTGAGATTTATATCCACGACAACGCAATCCCATAAGGAAAACGCCCTATCACTTCCAATTTAATTCTTTGTTCAAGTGCAGAAAAGCACCTTTTTTCTGTGTTTACTAGAACATTGATGTTACACTGTTTAAATAACAGTACAATAACTTAAAGTAACACAAACGGAGACTACTGAATAACAAATTCCAACATGACAAGAGAGATGTAATCTGGTGTATCTATGTAAATACTTTTTTCTAGCTATGTTGCAGCCAAAGTAAACAAAAGGACTGCACATAACTCATAATATGACCATAAAACCATCCAGCCATCCATCCATCCATACATACATCCATCCATACATACATACATCCATCCATCCATACATGAATAAATAAAATACAAGTGGTAAGTATAAGCACACACACACTTTAACAGTCACAGTTCTAACAATAAAAAAGGCTAAGAAACTAAATTTAATTTACAAAACTCAATACCACTAAAGAAAAAGTGAAATTTGCTTGGATTGTTGTGACCTATGCAACTTGACAGGAACCAACACAGAAAACACTAGTTTCAGTAAAACATGTCACACTTGGACGCCAGTCCGGACATTAATCTGAGTTTAATGATTGACAAAATGGGCTGCAATATTATCAAAGAATGGAAAGCTTTTTAGACACATCAAAACTAGAAAGCCAAGTCAGCTACTGATAATAAGATATTATTTACTAGTCCAGATGACCAAGTTCAGTGTCAGTCTTGTTTCTTCTCATTGGTGTCTACCAGTGAGTCCAAGTTTTACTCTTCTTTGATCCCTTGTTCAGACACTGTGCATCTGGTTTCTTCTCATAGTTCTCATCAAAGAGTAAAAAAAAAAGAAAAAACAGTTCAAGATGGTCTTTCCTCTTCCTCTGACCTGGTCTTCTTTGGATTCGCCACATTGAACACACAGAGTAATAGTGAGCTGATTAGCTCCTGGCTCACAGAGATGGACATGTTGGTGTACGACGCACTGCTCTAACATGGTATGTTCTCACCCGTTATTCAGTCTTGTAACTACAAAGTTACAAAGTGCATTCCCAGGCCAACCAGACATGCTGTGTCAGAGGCAGAGGTCCCATTAATTCTAATACAAGCCAACAAAACTGCAGAGCTATGACTATGCAAAACTATGATTTTAACGTGAAAAAGTTATGTGGAGTTGATGTAAACATTTACTTCTTTTTTATACTACTTCAAACTTCTGCTCAATACTGTATGTCCTGTTAGCTTCTCTAACAAGTATTACTTTATTCTTACTCCCTTTTGATAGAAATGACCAAATTTACAACATGAAGTATATAAAACTGACAAGACACTTCTGTAGTTGCTAGTTGACTAACAGTGAGTGAGAAAGCAGAGACTCTTTTACACTTAATGTTTAAAAGAATAGTAATGGATAATATGATAAATGATTGGAAACAGCTGTTACGACATCATTTACCCAAAAGTAATCAAAAAGAGTAAATAAATTGACAGAAAAAGAGCATAGTTTAAGCATTCAGATTCCTCCACCCCAAACAGTTGTCATCTAAATGCACGTTTAAAAGCACAGATGGACTTGAGTTCAACATTAATAATATTCCTCTGCAGATCTCCCAGGAGCTTTGCCACCTTTCTCTACATATACACAGTATTCATAAACTCATAAACCTTCCATATGTGGCGGCATGGGGAGCAGTCTTTCAAATGGGCCATTTTAAATCACATCAGAGTACCTCCTCCCCACATCTTCATCCATCCTACACTCCTCTGTCAGCCCCTCTCACCTCCACACCACATCTCCCAGAGCCTTTTGTTTTTCTCTCTTCCTTCCACTCCATCGCCACACTCCCTCTCCCCCATAGCTTTGCGCTATAACTCCCTTCTTACCTCTCCACCCACTATTTCACTATTCTTTCTTTGTGTTAGTAAATGACTGTAATGGAGATGACATTTACCCAGACTCTATGATACACAATAGCTGCACTCAGCTTGGATTAGGCTCTCACCAGAGTACTTATCATTGGTAGGAAAAAAAAAACAAAAAACACACCAAACAATCACATCTTTCTTCCATTCCTCTCCTCTTTGACTTTTACTTTTCATTTTCAATATTCAAAAGTCTCTCTGCAATAGTTTACTATTCACTTTTTTGCATGTCATTATCTTCCCCCTGCATCAGTCTTATTACCCTGCACAATAGAAAAGAATTATAGGGACGTACAGCGGTCACAGACAGTATAACAGCTGAAAGAGTAAAAGGAGAAAAACAAGACATAACTAAAGGAAGAGGGAGGACAGATAAGCATATGTAAAGTGTCACTTTGATTATGAGCACGCACTCTCCTAAAACTTTACACATGCTGCTCCAAACTAGTCTTAAATCTACTGTTGTCCCTGTTGTATGATGTTTCTAGCACCAGGAACCTTTGTGCCTGCATGTTAATACAACCTTATAGACACAAATACTCAGTTTGAGGTAACTGTGAAAAAATGATGAAGTAATAGCTTGATTTAGACACATTTTGCTTCAAATATTAATATTTTTTACAATACACTATTTACTTATTCCTTTGCTTTCATTTATTCTCAGGATTTAACTAAATTTTACATTGCAGCTAACTCAAGTACTTATAAACACAGAACCACGTTATTTCTTTTTACCATTTACCCTATGTTGGAAAATATAATTCCTCAAAAAGAGATTTACATTATAATGCAGAACAGTTAATAAGCAATAAGTGAGGGCACTTTCACATCAAAATCTCCAAAATATGCCTTAGCTAAAATTTAATAAAACCAGAAATCCGTTGAGAGGTACTGCAGTGCAAGATGAGACAGAATAGTGGTGCACACACACATGCCCACAAACACATAAAGCTGCAGTTACAGAGCGCTGCTGCTGGTGCACAATAGGCTATTGAGAGCGCAGTGATTAATACAAGCTCTAAAACACTCTTTTGTCTGCCTTTAATCAAACTATGCTTCAGTTTAACAGGAAATCAGCCGTTGGGTTGCTGAGATACAAGCTCTTTTTTTCCTAAATGGAGCCCATTCCTTTGACCTGATTGGCTACCTGCCACTGAATATGCAAACTAACCATTGTCAGACGATGCTCTTCCAAAGATTAACAGGCAAAATAAAACGAATAGAAATCATGCTAATAAAGGACTTTGTGTATTGTAGTTGCCACACTTAAAATGTACAGACTAAAGGGAATGGAAATATTTCACTCCCCTCCAGCTTCTTTCAGGGAGAAGAGACAGGCACTAAACAGATGTGCTGCGTTTTCCCTTTGCACTGAAGACTGATTTCACATTCAAGAAGTCCTTTCTTTTAAAGATTGAAGACTACAATCAGGGTAGTGAGTGGGGGAGTAATTGTCTGCTGCCTTCAATATTCCAGGGATTTCTAATAAAAAGTCAAGTTTTACTTTGTCCAGCTGCTGGACAGTCGTCACAGTAGTGCTTTCCCTTTCCAATACAAGTATGGAAGCTGTGGTGCTACACGTACACACAGTTTATATAAGGTGAAGAAAAGGTGACAAGTTTGGCTATCTTGTGTCATGATACTTTCCAGAGTGTGAGTGAAGGAGACGGGAGGACATAACAAGAGAAGAGACCTAGCAGAGCCAGGGAGATCATTTGATGAACATCTGGAAAAAGTGAAGGGGCGGTGCCCATCTGACATCAGATGCGTAATTGTTGTGATTATTTTCAGCTACACACAACGCCTGACACAATAAAAACTTCAACACATTTAGATAGACACACACATTCATAAAGAGACTCCTTTCACCTCTTCATATGTGCAAAAAGAGCAGCACTAACCAAAATCCGACCAATCCTTTCATCCTAATCCAGAGTGAGCTGACTAAAACGATGCCACATGGTGGTGAAATCTGATTAAATATGCGGAAGGGTAATAACAGCAACTTGTGGGCTGTTTGGTGAACTTTCTTCAGGCTCCACTAACAGCACTGTAGCATCTAGAGCGTGAAAAACAAACTCTTAAAGTGACGGTAGTGCATGCAAAATGAATAAACATAGCTGAAACAGCACTGTAAAACAGAAGCTGTCCTGCCTTTTAACTGCATCTCTGACCCAGTTTATACCAGCAATTAAACCTAAGTCTGTTTCAGGAATGTAACACAATCACGAGGTTCCATCTTAGGTTAACAGTTTTCTCTCTTGCTTGCATCCAGCCTGAATTTGGTCATATTTTTTAATGCATAACAATGTGAAGAGGATGAGCTGATAGGAAGGTGAAGGATTTTTTTCAGCTGTAAATAAAGACATGCAGGGGAAGTGGGATATCTGTGAATTTTCTTTCACTGTTGGATGCATCTGAAAAAAGAGAAAAACTAAAAAATATATATGTGTGTGTTTACTGCAGAAGCTGTGAATTGGTGAATTGTGAACTGTGAAAATGTTCTTATTGACTTTGGCAACGAAAGGCTTAGTAGAGCAGAGCATGTAGTTGATTTATTTCTATTTCATGACACTATCTGATGCAATCCAATCCTGCAGTCCAGATCATCTAAACTGGTGGTCTGAATGATTCATTCACGTTATGCTTACAGTGTTGGGAGCAGATATGAGGCTTCTGCAGAACATTTAATAAACATACAATCTTCCTTATCTAATAAGACATCAAGACACAGCCCAAACTTTTTTAATTCTACGCATAAATGAAGCCAATCCTTCACCTACGTGCTGGCGCACGTGTATTAAAGCTTTGCACTTGAGATGTATGGTGTTTGCTTGTGTGTAGTGTCTTCCAGATGGGATTTGTCCACTCAGGCAGTGCAGATAAATGGCTTTTGATACAGGCATCTTTGCTTAGAAACTGTGAAACAATAAAGTATATTTCATGTACAAGATACTAGCGAAAACTTTTTGTGTCACTGTTTGATCAAAATCTGTTCTCTATGAAGGGATATTACAATTTCTGTTGGGTAGCTGGTAGATACAGGGTATTTGTGCCTAATTAAATAACTGAATGCTGTAACCTACTGCCATGAGCATGTCTTTTTGAATAACCCCCTTCATGAGTCATTGGACCAAAAAAGGGGAGAACCTGATTTTGAGCGGTGTATTGTACTGAACACACATACTAAACAAGTGGTTGTAAAACTACTAGAATATTTGAACTCTGTCACTTTCAATTACATTTCAAACTCCTGCTTTATCGAGCTCTCAGGGGCTGTACCAACAATCATATGAAAGGACACCCTCTTCCATTTTAAAAGTTTTATGCATCAAATATCTGCTCCTTATTTGATCTTAATGACACATTAACAACACGACAACCTCGAAGTGAGCAACAATATATGAAATATTATCAAATGCAGAAGCAACAACTTGATGCTGCCATTCAACGGTAGTAGACTAACTGATCATCAGTGAGTGTTACCGCCTCTATGAAACCAATATATAGGCATATATAATGCCTCTATAGCCTGAAGCATTCAGATGTGTTACTGTACCATAATGCAAAGGGCAAAACACATCAGCAACGTTCATTGAGAATCGGTTAATTCTGCTCATAAATCTTTAAACCTATTTCCATACAGTCCAGAACCCATCATTCATTTAGAATGATGGGTTACATTCAAAAGTGGAAAACAATGGACATAATTGCTGATATTGCATATGTGCATGTCCTAAAATCAAACAGTTCATTGGTCAGAAAAGCTGAACCCCTCCCCCCTTTAACTTCATGCCAGACTCTTCAAACATGGTATATTAAATGTTTGTGGCAGTACAATGGGAAAAAAGACTGAACTGCCCTTTTTCTAAGAACTAGCGATGTGGTAGCATTGCAAAACGTTCATAAAACTGCATCACCTGAAACCACAGGAGTTCTGGTTACAGTCCTACAGCCATGTGAGACCAAAGTTACAGTTGGCCATTTGCTGATCGTTGGGGGTGTTTTGCAGTTGCGGTATACAGACACTGAACCATTACAATTTTGTCTCCTGTTTAGATATTTTTCTGAAGAATTTTGTTGCTATAATACTTCAAACTATCGATAGCAAACAATAAATTAAATGCTCTCACATCAAAACAGACAAACAAAAAATAAATAACTGTGGAAGCTACAGGCCTCTAAAAATGACATCCAACAACTGGACCAGTGGCTTGTTTGTCAACCTTTCTTTTTCTGCAGTGAACAGGTACTGCCCATTTGTGTGCTTTGAAGGTGTGGCTTTGAAGGGAAGTCTGAAAGAAAGGGGTACATACTTTTTAAATCTTTGTTTTCAAAATCTTGCTAATCCTCAACTTATTGTTTTTTTTTTTTCAATTCCTACCCATCCTTTAACTGACAACACCTCAGTATCAAGAACTGTTCACTAACTACATGAAAAAAGCCTAAACTAGAGCACTTAAGTCTTAAAATGTAACAAGTCATTGGTTTAGAGATGTGAATGACAGCTGGGACAAAATCCAAACTCAAGAAGAAGAGGTCAGTATCAAAACACATCAACCCACTGGACAGTACCATCAAATAAGAAGCGATAATGTGAAAAATACCAAGCTGCCTTTTTCTCGACTGTGTTGTAAACATTTAGGAAGAGAAAAATCTCAACACTGAGGTGTACCAGAAACCCAAACACAGCTGTGGGTGCTTTTTGACTCATACCACCCACTGGAATACAAACTGTCAATCAAACACTACACCGTCAGGCTGAGAATAATTCCACCACAATGGAAGAAAAAGAAAAAGTAAAAGAACACAAACACAGCAAGAAATATGAGCTGGGGCAAGAAAATGCCCCAGTTCATATTTTTGAACTGGGGCTTTATTGAGCCAACTAAGAGATCTTGACAAATTTGCAAAGCACCAAACAGAGAAAAAGAAAAACAAGCACACAAAAGAGCCTTCCAAATTTGAAGGGGAGTCAGCGAAACATCTCCAAACACATCATCAAGCTGCATTTTAAACCCAACACAACTGCTAGACAGAAACTACTTCATTCTAAAGTGCCAGACGGCTAACAAAAAAGAGAAACTGAACAGCGTTGTATTTGCAGTAATTTCCACCTACACCTCAAGGATAGTAACGTACACATTTTGGTCTGAGAATAGAGAGGAGTGAAAGAAACGGTTTATGTTAAATGTGGGGAAAAAACATGATACAGCAGAGTTCATTCCAGCTTTCACCTTTCCGACTGTTACCATGCAGCCTTGACACTCCTCTCCCAGCAGTTTCACAGCCATTCACACCTTATTCATACAACAACACATCTCACATGAAATATCTCCAAGAACCAAGAAAAGACCCAGAGTTACTTTCTATTGAAGATTTGTATGAAGACTCTGACCAGGATGACTGAGAATCTACACTAACATATTTTAGTCACACAGTGCACCACAAACGTATGTATTTTTTTTCTTTTTACCAAAACAATCTTTAATCACATGGGAGGCAATGTCCCTAACAGTTAAAACGTGGCCAAAACTGGCTAATGCAACGGGCAGTGTGCACACCAGCACATCAACAGGAAAATGTTAAAGCCTAAGCCAGTCTAGACCTATTCCAACTAAAATTTTGTGGCTTTGACCTCAAGACCTCTGTGCATAAATTAATGACCAATAATAGAATTAATGTTATAAAGAAGATTGGGCCAAAACCCATTGACAGTGTTGTGAAAGACTGATGTAGTCTACATTTTGACTTAATTTTTGCTGAATAAATAATGACGTGTTTAATAGGCCATGTCTTCCTTTTCATCAGGGATTGCATTTATTTATAAACCTAATTTTAAGCCTAATAAGGACCAGATGAGTTTCTATTATATCCTGACAAGTAAAAGCTTTGAAATGAAAGAGTATATGGTTTCTTTTTCACATAACTTCAGTTCCTCACCTTTACAGTCCTCTGTTATGCTCCAGTGTTTTTACAAACCTTTGTGTTCAACAAACATTCCAGTTGGAAAATGAAACGCTGATCGACTAAAAGTGGTTCTGACAAAACCACAACAGAAACCAAACAACACTTTTGTGGATGTCTTTGACAGCCTGAAATTAATATTAATGTTCCATGTTGTCATCCTTTTTCTTATGCTGTGATGTGTCATGTACTTAATCTCTGTTCCCTTTAGCTTACATGGAAAAATCATTCCCAAAAAGGTTGGAGGTGTAAGTGTACATATCTAAGACACTGTTTGTGTCTTAAGGATTTCTTGGGAGAAACGATTCATTTAAAAAAAATGCCTCTATGCTTATGTTGTATGTTTTCAGGTGTGTATTTGTCTTTCTGTGTCCATTTCAGTCCTCCTCACAGTGTATTCCCTCGCATGTGTGCCCATATTTGTAAGTGAAGCTTTAGGGAAAGGGCGGTTTTCATGCTTCATTGGTCCCCTATTTGCTTGTCCTGTAATAACTTGTTTGCCCCATTGCCTGTCACTATCAGATCTCCACATGAACACTCAGCTGCAGCCCACTGTAAGCAGTTAGAGATGTGGAGGGGAGGGGGATTATGATTAATAGATGACTTCAGGTTTAGGAGAACATTAACAGGAAAGATCTGCTTCCAGACCCCACAAAGCCATGTTGTCACTGAGTGATGAGGAAGCAGATGATATCGCTGGAGAAAGACTGAAAGTTTAAATCTTATAGGTAAAATGGAACCATGAGTTGAGACTAAGGAGAGACTTAAGTAATAACAGGATAATTACTGTATATGAGATGCTATTCAGAGACTACATCATACTATCTTCATGCATTTTACTGTTAATTTGATCTCTTGAATCATTCATTACGAGTTAAGTGCTTATTACCTCCAGATGAACTTTACGGTGGATATGAGAAGACTCCTGCTGACAATTAATCCAAGTAAAGCTCTGTGGTGTGTGATACAAACATGCACCAATCAGTCAGATGATGTTATTAAATTAATTTAACACATAGACACAAGAGACTATTCCTGTCTACAGGATCATCCCTGTACCTAACGTATCTGTAGTGACCAAATTAAAGTGCCCCCTTGTGGAACTCACCGTCACTTTGAGAAGCTGTTTCAGTAGTAAATTAGAGACGACATCTCAGGCAGTCTCACTGGTTTGCCTTCAGAGCTAACAAATCCACAGAGTCTGCCACATCCAGAGCTTTACACTCTTCACTTACACACCGGAAATAAAGAACTTCCACATAAGAATGTTTTTTCTCCTTTTTGATTGAGAAAGACCTAAAAGGCTTTTGATGTTGGAGGACTAAAATGGCTATACATCTCACTTTTATTTGCGTATCCTAGAGATTCAAACTAAATAAGAGAGCTGCGGCATTAAAGATGTATCACTTGTTCTTCTTCAGGGAATGTGCTGCATGATTTAACCGAGCCACACATGAGGGAGCTTGATGTCTGTTTCCTTTTGGATGCCTTTTAGCAGAGTAGTTTTGCTGTGAGGGGTAGGCTTATTTTCATGGAATGAAAGGAAGAATGGGAAGGATAAGAGGTCGTTCAGGACTGTTGAGGGTCTTTGACTGAAAGCATGCCTCTCCAAACCTGATGGGTAAAGCATCCATGGCAACTGGTCTCCGTTAGGTGAGTTAACAATAGGTGGAGGAGAGGTCTGAGAGTGGACAGAAATGGAAACTCTCAAGCAGAAGGGATGAGAACAAAGCCTTGACATGATGGGGATGACTGATAAGGCTGTGGAAACGTTTGTTTGCTTACTGATATCTTGGTCAAAACTGTATTAACTGTAGCCTGTGAGCTTGACTGACAGAACAGAAAGCAGAGAGGTCATGTAAGAGTCTGTGAGTAGATTCTGACTCATCTGGCAGACTCAGTAACAACACACTGACATGGGACAACTGACTACTGGGGGATGAAAGTTGACAGGTTCTAGATGTCGTTCAATGACAGATGAATAAGATGTTCACAAATTCAAATGACAATACACAAAGTGTCCTTGCTTTTTCTGGGGAAACATTATCACCCAGTAGGAAGTGAAAAATAGAAAGGATGTCATAACTTGTTTTAAATCTGAGAGGAAAGGCAAGGTGTTCTGAATTTAAATTCAATTACCTCTTACTTTTATCTCCAGAGTTGCCTGGATTAACATAAGAACTATGAAGGAGCAGGATATTTTGTAAAATATCAACATGTTTGTAGCAATGTAACCATAATTAAAAAATTATAAGTGGTGATTTGGAATTAACACTATTTTGATGTACAATGACAAGTAGATGGATTATTTAAAGGTAGAAAGACATTGATGAGAATCTGGTGGCAGAAGGCTCTGAAGCGGGACAAATATTGTAATAACTGAGTAATAAAGCAGCACACACTGATTTACACTGATAGCACTCCACAACCTGATATGCTTTATGCTTATATTTGTATTTCTTGATATCTCAGAGATTTTGCTCTTGATACTGCAACGTTAAGTTTCAATGCAAAATAAAATGATCTGTTAAGCTCCTCCAAACACTCAAAGGTCTCCATGTCATCAACAGCATCAACTGCAAGGATTTCTAGTTTGATCAATGTACTTGAAAAGGTTTTCAGTCCTCCAACTATTAAATCATTCACAAGGAATCACTGTTTACTTTTATTTTCTGGTACTTAGGATGCTTTGATTTTTTTTGCCTTTTAAACGGAATAGAAGCTTTATGTTTGGATCATCAGCTTTAGTGGCAGACAGATATGTCCCAAGGCGTCTGTGATCTACTTTGGTAAAATATCACAGAGATAAGCTACAACATTTCCATCTTCAGCTATGACTTCAGATGTCTGTTCATAGCAGCCGGTTCACGGGGACGGAGCCACTTGACTCCTCTCCATCCCACTCTTCCAGGGGTGAAGTTGGGTGGAGTTAAAGATAAGGAGGCTGGGTATGTTGTCTCTGATCTGAGCCCATGATGTCATTGTACCCTGCAAATGTGACTGGCTCTCTGAATGAGACTTTCTCTAAACAAGGAGGCCACAAACAAAATGACTGGATTGTGTTAGAGTGACGGTCCTAGTTTGGCAGTGACTTCAACCCTTAAATAAATGTTATTCAGCAAAGAAAAGAAGATATTGTTCATAATATGTACACTTCAAGCTTTAGGTTGTTATATTTAGAAGACATTTTGTTGGGAGTCCAACCCTAAAAACAGTGTTTTTTTTCCCCCCAATTAAAATATCTGCATTTCAGGAGGAAAAAAAAAAACAAACAAAAACTTTTCATCATCAGTAATAGGAAGATCCTGTTTGTCTTCAAAATCCATTTAGAAATTATGCTGCATGAGGCATTTTTAATGGTAAGGCTGGTACTACTTTGAAAAAAAAATATGCTGTAAAGGCTACATACAGTAGCTGTCAAAGCAACTTTGAGTAAAAACCAGGAGTTAATGGCTGTTGCTTCTTTAACTCTAAGGGAGTTGTTCTTAAATGCAAATACTGCTAGGATCAAAACAGTATAAATATTACTTCTACTGACCATTTAATAGACAGTTAAGCTGTCAGTCATATCCAGGCCCCCATTCTGCAGTTTGTCATAAAGAGGCCTGGTGGCTGATATGACTGCAACTGATTTAAGATAGTTAAAAGAGCTCCAACTGCGCAGCTTTTTAAGTCCACGCTAAAATTATACATTTTCTTGGTACTTATCTATACAATCTTAACTCACAGAATTCCAACTAAATCTATTACTAAGAATTATGTAATATCGTCTGTCTGGCTGCATTGTAGGTTGCAAGACTTTAATCAATATCACAAGATTTCTGCATGTATCTGCAGGAGTAACTTAATGTTCTATTAAATTAGATATGCACTATGTCCATTTAAAATACAAACACATTTGAGGATAAACTGAACCAAAAACAAATTTATTTAATGTAGAATTGTCCTAAAACTTTCAAGTACAGCATAATTTTGAACTTCATGTCTGAAACAAACCATATATTCAAGAAACATAAGAACAGAATAATTATAGGCTTGATAACCATTACCACTGAGAACAGGGAAGATGCAGGATCTCTGATGTGAGTCAGCTTCAAGGTTACGTGTCAATGCTTTTCTTACAGACAAGATATACAAAAACAGAATTATCTCAATTAAGTGGTGAACTAGTCTTTATTTGGATATACTTTGTTATTAAAAATGATTAGTTTACTTTAACTTCACAGAAGCTACTTATTTCTCAGGATTTGGAAATAACAGCAAAATATTTCTTACATTACAAGTAAGGAGTGAGTATTTAACAGTGATAGGAAATAAGTGGAATTTATCAGTAAAAAAAAAACAATATTTTGTGTCCTGTGTTTTAGAGGTTGATTGACATGAGTTTTCCATTTTGAGTGCCAACACTGATTTTCTTTTCTTTTTTTAGGAATTGGAGCAACCAATAGTTGATTTCCGATAGTGAATTGTTTTGTGGGTCCAATTTTCTATTTTCTGATTTTCACAAAATTAGCTTAGCTTAACTTATATCTAAGATAAACAGGTAGTCTTTCTAATCAGCATTTTGCACTGAACATTTTGAAATAAAACATAATGCTTAAATCAAAACTATACTAAGCATTAATGCAATTAGTAGCATTTATGGATCAAACAAATTTAAATAATTCATGTAATGTAAGCAGAAACTTAAAAATGATCCCAGGCTTATTTTTGGATGCAGAAAGGTCTGTTTGTTTAGATTCTGTAGATTCTGCATGAAGCCAACAGTGTCCTGACACCTTTGCAGGTATTTGCTGAAGACTTTATTTCACTTAAAGTAAAAAGTGTTTCTGTCAGCTTGTTTGCTGCAGCAGGTCCCATTGCTGCGTAAGACAGACAGCAGAGGCTGTAAACCTGGCATGAGACCAAATTAGAGCAAAAAACAACACTGCACTTCACTCACAATGAAAAAAAAAATTACTTCTGGTATGTCAGCACATATATGCTAATGACTTGTTACACTTGTGATGAAGTGAAAAGTTTCGTCACTTTGAGCGCAGAAGCTGTGTGTGTTTGAACACAGCGCTGCAGTCAAAAATACTTTTAAGAACATCCCACTACTACTCCCTTTATTCATTTATCCTCGAGGAAGGTATCAGATTTTAGTGCCAACACTACATCCATCCATTTTCTAAACCCGTTGTTCCATTTCTGGGTCACGGGGGTCTGCTGGAGCCTATCCCAGCCCGTCTCAGGCGAGAGGCAGGGGTACATCCTGGACAGGTCGCCAGTCCATCGCAGCCAACACTACATGTAAACTTAAAATCTCTCTATCACTCGCTATCAATATAAATTAATAAGTGTATGTTTATTTGTATTTTTAACATTTCCGATCAAACTGCACATATAAGGCTTTCAATAATTTAAAACATTATCTTTTTCTCACTAAGTTAAGACATTTCTTCATACTTTTAAAAAGTTACTGTAAACACACTGGAGTCAGCTGGTAGGGTTCAAAGGTCAGCATCACAACCAAAGCTTCTTAATTAACACATGCACTAATTAGTGCATTAATACTTACACCAGCCATGCTGAGTTTTTCTAATATCATTCAATTATATTAGCTGTTCAGTTGCTCAGGTTGTGCTTTATTTATGTTTATGTTATTTCTTTGCAAAGCTCTGACATTGTGAACACTGTGGGCTGCATGAGAGTCAAGGGAGAGCAGGTATTTATTGTATGCTCTACTCTGCTAATTTCCCTGTCAGCACAGATGGTTAAATGAAAAATGTTGCACTGCACCTGAGAAACAGCTAGTTTGAGACGCAGGAATGAATCTATTAGGAAAACCACATTCTGGGGAAATTTATCTTGTACCACACAGCCTTTGTGTCAAAAACTGATTAAGAGTAATGTTTGCACATAAATTTTTAAGACCCTGAGAAACATTGTAATTGGAAGGATACCTGATACAATACATAGGGATTTATAAAAAGTAAATGTGAAAGACTGTATTACCCTTGGTAACATGTATGTACACACACACACACATCCACACACAAAACGTTTTCCTAGAACAGAAGTTACTTTCTCTTTGACAAATGTTCAGGCATATATAACATTCAGAGATATAGTCATAAAAAAGAAAATAACACCTTTATATATTAGGGGACAATAGAAAAAAAATATTTTGCTTCTCACCAAGTCTCAAATCTTGAAAATAAATCCTCACATCTACTTTTACAGAGCTGCTCACATTTCCTGATGGTCAGGTAATAAATATAGTTTAATTAGAAGCACTGGGTAACTATTTAACAATAATAATAGGAATAGGAATAGACAGATGAAGAATATTTTTGTTAGTCCGACTACGGACTGACAAAATAGTTTACAGCAGTAATAGTATTATGTTTCTCAATTCCCGTGGATCTATTAAGGGCAAACTTGCTCCCCCACTACTTCCTTACTTCTCTTCAAATGCAGAAGCACTACTCTTCACATAATGTTTCAGCATTTTGAAAAACATATAATAGTAAAAATTTGAAGAGAATTCCAAAACCTTTTCACGCACAAAGTCCTTAATGGCCTGGCCCATTTCTGTTTGAGAGATCTCGCCTGGAGAGCACTTCACTCTCAGAATGCCTGCTTGTTGTTTAAAGATTTGCCAGGATTAGAACAGGAGGAAAGCTTTTAGTTTTCAGATTCCTCTTCTATGGAATCAGCTGCCAGTTTGGGTTTGAAATACTGACATCATTTCTGCTCTTAGGATTAAGATTAAAACATGCCTATTTGGAAAAAAATAGGAACATTTTATTAAATGGCATACTTTTAAAAAAATAACTCCTTCCTATTTTTAATTCTTTAGAATCAAATGTATGTTTTCAACCCTTTTGATTTTTTTTGCTTATGCTGTTTGTGAATATTCAATGACTATAAATTGATTTTAAAAGCTTTTTTCATTTAATTTATTATCATGTAATATTTTTCATACCTCTTATTTTTCAAGTTGTCCTTTTGGTTTATAAACCTCTTCAAGTTGCACTTATGTTGACAAATTACATTAATTTTTAAGAGTTAAGAATTTAGACATAACTTTTCTCGAATAAATAAAGGCCATAAAGTTAAATCATGGCATTGTGTAGTATTTCATGCACTGCTGTGCATCACATGTTACATTTGTACAATTTTTAAAAAACGTAGTACAGGCCAACTGTCTTTTTTTTCTCCCCCACCTGACTGTAAGTATAAAGCTGGTTTCCTTCCACCAATTTATCCTGGCCGGCCACTCTGTAATATGTCTGAGCTCAGAGACAGAGAGAGAAAAAGAGAGCAGGGGAGACGGACCAACACCTGGCTCTAGATCAAGCAGGATAAAACGCAACACCAAACACACACACTAACATATATGCCCATGCATGCATGCACACACACATTTATACACAAATAATGGATATGCAGTCATACAAGATGGACACACAAACCTTCCCTTCTGCATGAAAACACTCAAAATAGACAGACATGCATACAATGAATGCTGTTCCTGTCCCTGCGTTCTGTCCCATTCTTCTCCTGGAAACAGAACAAGAGCCCTAGTGTGCATTCCACCATTTAATCTGGTCTCCTTCAACAATAGGCTTGGTCAAGCAAGCAGAAGTAGGAGCATAAAGGCACCCTGTGTGTTTTATCAAAGTCAGACAACAGGACAACACAGCCCACTGATGAAGGTCTCTGGTCCTGCTCATATCTTCTTGTTCAGCCAGAGTGGAATCAATGGCCTCTGTCTGAGTGATAAGGAGGAAAGCACGGTGGTCAGTTGTTCTGCTTGTATACATTCACTCCAACTGTGACATTTAGACTTGGAGAAACATGGAGGAGATGCGGAGGTCAGTGCCTAAGGGGAAGCTGGTACTTGCAAGCCACAGATAAAGCATGGAAAACAAAGACAAAATAAAAAATAACCAGCAATGAGAAGCTGAGCCGATAAAAGAAAGTGGACAACAGAAAAGAATGGGAAAAAGCACAAAAAAGTGTGCTACCACCTCTGTACTGTTCTTGCATATTCTTTCACTGTTACTAGATCTAAGTTGCTCCCTTTTTTCCTTTTCTCTTTTGTTCTTGCACATCAATTAAATTGCACAGAGCGAAATGGCTGATGACCAAAGAACAAACAGCAATGGTTAAAAAAACGCAAAAAAAAAAAAAGGTAAAAAGCATTCCTCAGAACATCATATTGTGACTGTTCAAAGCAAAGAGAATAAAAAAAATATTCTCTAATTGCTGAAGGAAAGGTAAGGCAAACTTATTTGTATAGCACAATTCAAGAGCTAGGTGATTCAAAGTGCTTTATGGAGACATTAAAACATCACAACATGGCTGAAAAAGAAAAAAGCAAGGTTTAAAACTGAAACAAAAAGAAAGAAAGAACAAATGACAAAAACAGCAGTTAAACTATAACCAAGTTTTGAACTGAGGCTTTCTGGGATTTTGTTCCTGGCATGTGGATCACAGAAGGTGAATGTTGCTTCTCCATCTCTGGTTCTGACTCTGGAAACTGATTAAAAGGAAAAAAACAAACAAAAAAAACAAAACAAAATACACACATCCCAATGACCTGAGGGCCCTGGAAGGTTCATGTTGGATCGTGAGGTCACTGATGTTGGTCCTAAACCATTCAGAACTTCATAAACCAGCATCACGTTGAAGTCTATCCTTTTATAGACAGGCAACCAGTGTAAAGACCTCAGAACTGGACTGATGTGGTCCACTTTTTTGGCCTTAATGAGGCAATAGATGTCTGAATGAGATGCAGTTGTCCAACAGACTTTTTAGGCAGACCTGTTAAGATGCTGTTTCAATACAATTCCAACATTCAAGCCTACTAAAGATGAATGCATGGACTAGTTTTTCCAGGTCCTGTTGAGACATCAGATCTTTTATCTTTGATATATTCTTAAGGTGATAGCAAGCTGACTTTGTTACGACCTTAATGTGTTTTTCCAAATGTAGGTCGGAGTCAATCACTACACCCAGATATCTGGCCTTGTTGGTGGTTTTTTATGTGTGTATATTGAATCTCTGTGGTGACCTGTACTCTTTTTTTCCCCTTCAAAGAGAATTACCTTTTTTGTTTGTTTGTTTGACTGGAGAAACTTGTGGCACATCCAGTCATTAATCTCCTCAATGCATATACCAAGCGTCTGTATAGGGCCTCTGTCTCTTGATTACATTGTCATATATAGTTGTGTGTCATCTGCATAGCTATGGTAACTTATTTTCTTGCTTTTCATAATCTGTTGGAACATGTCAGTGTTGAACAGAAGAGGTCCCAGGATGGAAGCTTGGGGAATTCCACATGTAATTCTTGTGTGCTCAGATGTAAAGTTGTTTATTGACACAAGTACTTTCTGGTCTCAATATTACACTATTAAAGTACATTTCTCTCATGCATGGTATTTCCAGAACTGTATTCTTAGTACAATTGTGGAAAGATCCGCCCAGTTCTCCCATTGTTTGAATAATTTATTGTCATCAGCTGTGTCAAATGAGTAACTGAGATCCAGTAAAACTAAGATTGACATTTATCCACTGTCGGTATTCAAGCATATGTCATTAAACACTTTGGTCAAAGCAGTCTTAGTGCTGTGGTGCTGATGGGAACAGCTTTAAAACAAGATAGCCTTTGAGGATAGACTCATTAAGTAATTAAGCCCTTATTCTTACCGAATATACTGGCAAGTAAATAAAAAAAGGTAAAGAAAAGAAACAAAAGTCATACAACCACGTAATTTTTTGATGAGCTTTGATAAGCTTAGGCAATTTCACAACATTTATCTCTTTCCAGAGGTTGATTAATTTTCACCAAGATCTCTTACTGATGATGGGAGAGTCAGAGTGCTGCCAGTCGTTTCCTCCAGAACATCCCAAAGATCCTGGTTAAGGTCTGGATTCTGTGGTGCCCAATCATTCATGTGCGAAAATGACATCTCCTGCTCCCTGAACTTTATATTAATTAATCCTTCTGTAACAAAATATCATCTTTAGCATCAATTAGGGTTAAGTCACTTGTTTCCAGCTGAACACAAGCATGGGTAGGGTCCCTACAGACAAACCAAGATAATTTTAACTTTGTATGTGTACAAAAATGGTAATAAATGCACTATTTGTAAAGGACTGTCCTTTCTGTTTATTGCAATGTTGTGTGTAAGTCACTTAAGTGAAATGACCTATCTGAGTCTTATTAGGGCTTAAAAAAAGTAATTTATTCTGATGTCGCTTCTCATGTTAACAGCTATTATGCTGGAAATATTTGGCTCTAACTGCTTTGAATATGCTCCCTAATGAAAGTTTCCACTCACTAGCATCTATTAATAGACAGAGGGTTGATTTAACTCCAGAACATTTCTGTTATCACTTTCCCCACTGTAGTACTATTCCAACTGCTTGGTTACATCTAGGTGATGAGATTTTTGATTTTTGTCAAGAATTGTATCACACATTATAAAAAACACACAAAAACATTGTGGCTTCCTCAGGGGTGCCAAAACAGAAGGGTTTGGTGTGAGTTTATACATTTTTTTAGTGTCTTTTGCAGAGTGCTTCTCCTTTGACACAGACAAGATGGTTGTGTCTCTGAAAAATGTATCAATGAGAGAATTAAGCAGTCCCAGAACCCCTTTCATGTCACAAACTCTGATGCCATTTTTTTCCCTTGCTCTTTTCCAAAGAATTATACAGAGTTTGTTGGTACACAAGAAATTCCCCTATCTTGTTGTCTTCATTATATTTTGGGAGTAAAAGGCATGTGTTGTATGTTGTAAATGTTTGTGATCTGATGAAAGTAGACATGGTTTTAAGCTTTGACATTGCTGGACACACGTAGGTCAATACTGATAGTTTTGTCAACTGTAAGACTGTCAAAATCTGGGATCCATGTGGAATTAGCTTTAGTGAATTTTTCTAATTAGTGGAAGCTGTGATTTTTGTGTTGCCTGCCCTTCTTGTAAAGTAAAGAATTCAGTATTGCTCAATCATTTTCTTTCTGGTCTGTGTCAAACTGTCAACTGTGTGTTCTGTATTCAGTCAAAAACACCATGAGCAAATTTAACATGACTTGGTTGTGCACTGCACATAAAGAGACATAAGACATACTTCTCTGCTAGTCCACAGATCAGATGTATAGGCAAAGGATGGGTTATGTGGGAGATTTTGTGCTAAAAGTTCTGGAGTTTCAGTTTAGACTTTGGAGATCTTTGAATGTAGAAAAAAAATTTTTTACTTGGTAGCTGGTATCTTGGGATAGGTTGTTCAAACATTCTCTGAAATCCAAACTTCACCACTGTGAAGACTGGAACCTGATTTATGCATATGAATTCAGCAAACTACAGCTTCCACACTTCATGTGAAGTTTTGTCCTATTTTCTGTACCTCTGTAAAAGTTTGGACATGAATGGCTTTGTGTGTTTGTTTACATTGCATCTGACTCTGCTGCTTAACAGCTTCCTCATGCTGATGTGGTGAAAAGACAATTAGGAGATTTCATTTGTCAGGTTTAGCTTAAAGAAAACCACAGACTGCTTCACACACACACACACACACACACACACACACACACACACACACACACACACACACACACACACACACACAC
>JAOWBL010000021.1:12239107-12258860 GCA_028564865.1 Zenarchopterus dispar | reverse complement strand
GGAACTCTAAAATTGCCCGTGAGTGTGTGTGTGAATGGTTGTTTGTCTATGTATGTGGCCCTGCGATGGACTGGCGAGCTGTCCAGGGTGTACCCCTGCCTCTTGCCTGTGATGGGCTGGGATTGGCTCCAGAAGACCCCTGTGACCCAGAAATGGAACAACGGGTTTAGAAAATGGATGGATGGGTGTTACTTCAGAACAAGATTGCAAGTCTGAATCAAACACAGAAATTTCTCTTTAAAAAAAGGCATTTTCTCATCTGACCACGTGGAGCTGAATCTAAAAACGAGTAAATCACCCTTTACCTCCATATTAAAATGTACAACTTGGTTGAAAAAACAGTCTGAAGAGATTGCTTGAGATTACACATCTGTGAAAACTGCGTGGCAGGTGAATTTTTATTTACCTCATCAGGTTATATGATATAAAGCCACAAATTTATTCATAACTATGGGTGCGAATTTTCAATTGACAGCTGATGGCTAATGGCTAGCTGTCATCACTTTGGCTACTTAGCCCTGTCTTGACTTCCGAGTAGTGACTAAATTTATCTTTGTCGTTATTAAGGTTTCTGGCCAGAGCTGATGAGAAGAGGCAAACTGGACTCCTACCTGCTCATCTGCTTTTACTTCTTTGAGCAACTGGGTCCATCATTTGTACATCATTTTATGGGATCATTTCAGGTGCCTTCTGACAGGACCACTAATCAATGCATAGATGATTATGCTCAGAATAACATGTTGTGCTATGTTGTTTTAGTAGCAGCATCTGAAATGATTTAATTAGAATAAATCTAACTTAGTTTGTATCATAGGTTAGCATATGATAAGCCAGCTAAGATACAAGAGCTAACTTTCAAGGTGGGTTTGTCCCACTGTGAAGTTCCTACCGACATGATGCCATACAGTAAGACGAAAAACAGGTCTCAAAGCCACTCTTCAGAAAACCTATAGGTGATGTCATAATGGGTTTATCCAGATCTTTAGGAAAAGAGATAAAGATTGTACCCACATGTTCAGAAAGGGTGTACTAGGTGGAAGGTACTCACTTGGTTGCAATCTCCAACTTCATTATTAGATGGAACTAATTCTTAAAGTGCTTCTTTAACTGAAACATATATATATTTCTGAATCTGTGGCATTGAAAAATGTCACAAAAGGAGACAAAATGAACTGACCCAACCGAATTAAAAGCTTGTGGGTAAAAAAATTAGAAAGATCTGGGAACTATGTGCCCCCAGTCTGCTAAAAGCAGTCTCAATTATTCAGCATCTTTGACCACTACTGCTCATCATTGAACAAGCAAAAATTAAGTCAGTGCATATGTGGCAAGCTTCCAACTTCAATTCTTTTTCTATTTTCTGCAGTTATTCTTCAGACATAATGATTGTGAAAATGGAAGTCTGGAGACTTTAGTGCACTCTGACCAATCCTCTGAATATGCAGAGACACATCCAGCCACCCACATGTGCCACTGTCTTGAAGCCCTTATGAATATTTTCATACCAATTGTCAGTATGCTGCTCCAACACTAGGCAGCCAATTTAATAAAAACAATATTATTCTTGACACTAGCTACTGAATGTTTAACAAACCTAAATGTAGTTGGGTGTAGATCGCCCACCATCTCTTTAAAAGAACATTTTTTGGGAATGGTCAGTTCAACAAGGGGAAAGAGCACAGTGCTGTACAAACATACCGACATTCTGAAAAAGAAACACAATGGGATATAGGGGTACAGGTTGAAAGGGAGCACAGGCAAAGCAATGAAACAATTATGGAAGAAAATGGAGAAGCTGTAATGAAGAAGCTGGACAGTAACAATTTCTTCTGCTTTTGAACCCCTAGTTACAGCTCTTCTAACCAATTTTTAAACCCTTTCCTCACCACAAGAGTCAGTGATACAATAAATCTAAATCTGAGATGACTGTTGGCTGGGCTGTTACTGCTTTGACCCCCAGCTCCTCAAAAGGTTCAGATATCTGACTCACATTGATTAGCCTTGGATAAAAGGTTGAGGCTCAGACTAAAACGGCACCAGAGAATCGATTGGGGCTGACTTTGTTTACTTTGTGAGATAGTGTTGTAGAGTGAAAGCAATGCCAAGGGAAAAGCCATAAAATGTTTATGAAGGGAAGACATTAAGCTTTCTTTAAAAAAAGTAATTTTTTTATATATATATATATATATATATATATATATTCTTTTTTTTTTCTTCACTGCTATCAGTAATAAATATGCTGTGTAATATCACAACTGTATCATGTGAAATTCTGTTTGAACCTTAGAAAAAGACTATGGCAAGTTCAATTTTAGCCAGATAATAAAACATGGCAGACTAGGTCTACTACTGTTGGAGAATAACAGAAGAGTGAATCAATACAGCCTTGCTCTGAATAACAATATTCAGAATTTTCATGATCAAGGATAGAAACTTACTTTTCAGTTACATGTGGCTCTGAATGGCCCGCCTATGCAAGCAGGAGGTTTTGATGGGGGTGGGGGGACAAGGTGATTTGGTTGTGCCTTTCTTAATCTTTGCCACACACAGATGCGTACAAAATGTGAAACAGTGAGTGAGAGAACACTTCCTAGAGAGTGTAAAGGATTCTTCATCCTCTTCTTTTGGCTCAGTGAAGCATCTTGTATCAATAAGCACAAGTGTAAAGAGCCTACGACAATTAAAGTCACTCTAAAAAGGACAGGCATCCAGGAGAGCACAAGCACTGAGCCACCAAGCAAGGAAGGCCATAATGGGGAAAGATAGAGAAAAGAACAGTAATGCATTGAGACAGACAGCAAGTCAGAATAAAATGAAACCAGCTTCCATCTCTTCTGGCTGTTGTTTTGACTTTTTCCAACCTAAAAGAGTGAATCTCTGTGTGGATCCTTTTGTTTTGTGGCAATATGACTAGTCCTGTAATCTGCTATGTGTAAGTGTCACCTGGCAATAAACGTTAAATGAGCAATAGACAATAAAGCTTAATTAGGCAGGACCACTTAATTTTAAACTAATTTATTCTGCTGTGAGAAAAACACAGGACAAGTTACGGAATAATTCAGATCAGCAAACTCATGTGTTTGCTCCTATGGCTGTGTAACTGGTTTATCAGATGGTTAAAGAAAAAGAATGTCACGGGTTGTTGAGGTCCAGGACCCAGACGCAGAGTTCTATCTCTACTGACAGAGTCTTTATACAAAAACAGAGTTCTTAATCCACGGACAGAGTCTCTATACAAAAAAGGATCTGTTACCCCACGGACAGGGTTCTCATAAAAAAAAATAGAGTTCTTTCACAAAAAAAGGGACCCACAAAGAGTCCCGGTAATTAACCGAAAATCACCACAGCCAGTGGGAAAAAAATAAAACAAAGCGAAACGGCAACGCCGCAATAACACAAACTCACGATACTTGGTTCACAGTCACCGAGAAACACACAGGGGTAGCAGTCGAGTACAATCCCGCACTGACTGTAGGGGAGAAGTGGTTTAAGTAGTAGTCTAATCAGGGTTCAAGGAGTTGCACGTGTGGAGGCAGTTGTTCGGTTGCTCCACCTGTAGGAAGGAGAAGGAGAGTGCAGACATACAGCGGAGAACATGACAAAGAAACCTACTGTGCATGCAGTCAGACTTTAAAAGAGCGAAAGCTAAAGCTGATTTGTAGGCCTGAAAGCCACTACAAGGCACATAACTCCTACTTAACTCACTCAAACAAAAGGGTTTACATGCAATTATAAACTAAAGAAAAAGGGATTGAACAATTTGCTTTTTAAGTGCCAGTCAAATCATTTCTGTGGCACATCATATGGGCTACATGCACTCCATACGTCTAAACCGTAGGCCTTCACCATGGAAACGTTCACAGTAGGCGCAAATATCGGGGATGCCTCATAAACTACTCATCACTAAATACACAAACCCAATGCAGTGTGGTGGTTTGCAGCATTTACACAACCTCCACCTATACTTCCCCAGCAGTAACCTGACACGACTGAGTAGTTGGAATAAATGTAGAGTTTACAGCGATAAACATTTAGAGGGCTGCATACTGTGTTACATTCTCCTCACCGAAAACTGAACAAATTCCTATAAAGATGATGCCTAAGTTAATTTTCTCCAAGAAAGAGCAGTGCAACCAAAAAAGAAATTGAAGTTGCTGTAAATTAATGTTTGTTTTTCCCTTGTGAATAAAACAGGTATATGCTTTGTCAGTTATGCATGCCAGGATTTTATGATTCACAGAACAAATTTATACTAAAGAGGAAAAGAAGAAAAACTCATGATTTATATAACTAAGCACCAGCAAATTGATACACAAAATTGGAGGGTGTAATGACTTCTTACAAGTCAAGCAGCTTAAAACAAAGCCTTCACTGTTATAAGACATTAATAATATTAGAATATCACTTTCATCTGTCATATTTACACAGCACTGCACTCCTACATGTTCTATTTTTGACTTGCAGAATGTTGTACATCCACAATATATTCTTCAGTTAAAAGACAAACTTCATGATGACTTATTTTTCTTTTGTTTTCTTTTATTTGAGCTTTAAAGGTGAGGTGCAAATTTAAAAGTAAGATTTTGTGATGAGAGACAGAAATGGTCAGAATAATGCTCTGGTAGATGCTTCTTCTACCTACAGAATCCATTAAATTAAGATTTAACTTAAGAAGTTTTAAGGTGGGTTTTTTTTTGTTGTTGTTGTTGTTTTTTTTTTGGAGGAGACACTGTGGGTCCTTTTTAAAATGTTTTAAGCCAAATTTAACATGTTTGGCTATTCTGCAACTTTTTACTGGTCAGTGTCATTGACATAGCTTGGAACTGATCAACACTGTGGTCTGCAGGATAACAACAAAGACAAATAAGGTGAGTAACATGGCCAAGTAAACTGCCAGACAGCTTTTAAACAAATACTAGATCCACTCAGAGGAAGAACACATGAACAACATCAGTTGTTCACCTGAATGCAGTTCGGGCCCACGTATATAAGCAATAAACAAATACACTAGTAAATCTCTGCAAATAATAACCATACAGACAACTGTAAATGAGGGAGTATAAGAAACTTCTTGACTTATCTCACCATTACTTACTTTCAAGTAAGTAATTCAATAAAGAAAGCCACACAACTGAGGGTAACTGTGATGGTCATTTTAACGAACACTTCAGGTGGCATGATGCAGTGTCATATAGAAGTCACTGTTGGATAATATCTAAAACCTGTTACCTGAAGACAAATGAGAGTGTTGCAGAGATAATAAGGAACATTAGTACAATCCTCACGTGCTTGTTTCATCATCTCAGTACATGCTTTTCAGTTTCATCCATGGTGCTACACCCCGATATCTAAACTCTATAATCAACTCGACAAAGAGTGTGAAGTTATTGAGGGGGTTTGGGCGGGGGAGAAGATGACAGGTAGTGCAGAACACAGTGATGCAACAACAGAGTACAAACACTGCTTAATACCTGAAACAACCACGTGTCCTTTTTTCACTACATGTAAACACTGAGACACACAACCATTAATGTTCACAGTCACAACTACAATCAAACATGCATGTTTTGGATTGGGGGGAGACATATGTTGTATGAAAATAACTGGATAAACTTTCTGTTACGGCACTTGTAGGTTTTCTCAAAAGACAGTTTGTCTGCAGCTGGTTGAAACATGATAGATGAGCTAACTCTTGTAGCTTGGCATATTTCACTTCCAGTCTATGATGCTAGCTTTATCTTACATTCATTCATTCTGGTACAATCTGTCTATCCATGTTAATTTTTGATGTTGCTACCAGAGCAAACTTTCGAAGAACAGCTGGGGCTAAAATGATTCCTGCCAGAACTTCTAGAGAGCTCCATCAGGATCCTGAACAAGCTGCTGCTCAACTAACTGACTGTGGCTGTGGAGGGGTCTCTGGAACTCAGCTGGAGCTCCACAGAACCCCACAACCTTAAATTCGGTCTACAGCCTTCTGTGCTGCCCCTTGGATTGGGACACTGTACGGATCGTTTTCAGGCCATACGTCATTCTTGATGTGGGTCTGATCTATCAGGCTAATGAGCATCACCTCATTTCATGTCAGCTGTCAAAGTAACGACGGCATGCTGGATAACTCATGTGGTACACTTTCAATCGAGTGGGAAGTTGGCAAGAAACCCCTTACCCACTGCAATTATTTCTAGAAAAGAAGTTTGGTGTTTTTTGACATACAAATTATTTTCTATTTGGTGCAACTGGCATGCAGAAAGGCCCCATCTTCCCGGGACCATCCGTGGGAAGTGACAGTAAGAACGGCAGCACTCATCATCAGCCCCAGCAAAAAATATTTTAAGAAATTCAGAGAAAGAAAATATTGCAGCTCATGACGAAATATACATCTACTGCAGTAATTGTAATTGTCACTGATAGTTGTTTATAAGGAGAGAGCGAGATGCTGTGCTACATCAAAATTTAAACGTGTCCTGTTATTCATGTCTGCTGCTCATGTGTTAAGTAAAAAGTCAGTACTTGGTGTAATGCCACACTGCTACAGATTTTTAATGTCATGAGAGAATTTTGTGTGTGCTGCACTATGCCATGGATGATGCTTTTTGGTACTGTGCATATCTATTGTATAGATATACAGTATTTTTCCTGCCTGTGTGACACTTTACATTCATCCTATTAACTGGTTTAATGTTCCGCAGGGTTCATTCACACAGACAGACACATACATACACACACACACACACACACACAGCCGACAGATACAGACAAAGTGAAGGAGGCATACTGAGCAACAAAGTTAAACAAAAGCTGCACAATTTCTGTTGGAAAGCAAAATGATGTTTAAGAATCCTCCTCTGTCAGTTGTGTACGTTTTCCCCAGTTCATGTGACATTCAAAATACTCATATGACAAAAACAGTGCTGCCCTTTCTAAGCCAGACATGCGTTTCTCTGTCCAGCTAATGATGTGAAAATGTCAGCACAGATATGCCAACATCCTGGGGAGATGGGCTTTAATAAAAATAGGTCTTTCTCAACCCAGTTAGTCTGTTAAATTTATGATTTAACAAAAAATAACACTGACAAAAGGCAACAAACATGCACATAAACAGCAGTTTCATTTACTCACTGATATAAAATGTATGATTGGAGAGGCTATGCCCAGCTGGAAGTGTAATCAGACCACTAACACTGCAGCTGTGGGTTTGATGCAGCATGCCACTGTGCCTTGAGACATGTTCATATTATCCCATTCAGGTTTTTAAATTTTTGATGAAAAACATGGCGTAGATGTGATTTTAATCATTTTCATTACTTTATCAAAAGTTTTTGTGGAGAAAAACATTTCAGACAAAATGTTATTCATGCAGACTCTTTTGCATAAATCTCCAGCGAAGATCTGAACCAACTAAATAAGATTTTTTAAATTTTTTAACGTGTACTCCTAACTTTTAAAAAAGCTGTGTAAGCACATAAACATCAGCATGGAAAGCCCATAGCTAAAAAGTAAACAAATTTGTGATCAGAATTAAAAGAGCCAGGTCAAAACACTTAAACTTGTAATGCAACTCCGAGGACAAGGGTTAAACATGGAATTCAGAATAGGACAAGAGACAATATTAAACATGTTGTGTACTACATATTCAAAAACTTGAAAACAGATCAGATAAATAAATACCATAAATTTACATTCTCATCTTCAAGCCAGTTCATGCTCCTTTTTCTTTAAGTAGTGCTTTAACATTGTAAAAACAAGGTTAAAAATGTTGCCTGAAAAGTGCACATTGCAAGTAGCTTGTTTTCTGTAATTGATCTACAGTCTTTTGCTATCCACAATCCCTGAATAATTTATGTTTTCTACCATCATATAGTACATGGGATTGTCAAAGGTAATGAGGAAAACCTGTGATTTCAGAAAGTGTTACTTAAAATAAAAATTTTTTAAAAAAAATTTTCTTAAGACCCCCTTCTAGGGTTGTAGATTAATTGCATTTACGATAATATCGTGATATCATAAAATGCAATTTTGTAATCGCAACGAGGGCAATTACAAATTGCCCTTTGGTCACACCCTAACCTTAACCCTAACCCTAACCCCTAACCCTAGTTATGCAAGAGTGAATGAAGCCCTGAACTTCATCAATTTTTTATGTCGTGCTTTAATCTGTTTCACAACGGACTCTGGGTCGACAGGCCTGTCAGCAGTTGGATCAGCTGAAACTTTAGTCTCGAAGAGGCACAGCACATCCACAGTGTGGGATTATTTGAGTTATTTGAAAAAGATGCTGTACAACATCAGGTGTGCAGAGCATGCCATGCTATGCTGCTATCATTGCCTGAAATGTCTGAAAGCGTCGCTCCACACGAGCAGACTTTAAAATGGTGTGGGGAAATCACTTGGGCAATAACAGATGCCTTAACTAAAGATACGGTGTCAGTGCTCTGACCAAGTCTGGGTTCACAACATTGATAAGCCGCACAGCATGAGTTAACTTTCCCTGGGGCTGATCCCTGGCACATGAACAGCTGTTATATCTCACACACCTGAAACAACAAACGTTTTTCATATTTTTCACAAATTAAACCAATGAACCTCCTTGGTGGTTATTAGTGGACCGCTGTGGTGGGATATTGGATACTAAGAACTATCTGCCTATTAGAGCTGTGATTAAAATTATCAATATTCTACAGTCATGCTGATTTAGCTTTTTTTTTCTTTTTCTTTCCATCGAGTAAGTCAGAGATGTTGTCATTCATCAGTCTTAGTTCATAAACCGGAAATAATAGATTGGTAATTTATGTGACCTTGAAAAGAGATGCTGAAACAAGTAACTACATCAGATCAGCATTACCTCTCTTTGAGGCTTTTGGTCAGTTTAACTGTCTCACTTTGAAATGGAGCAGGAGCGACCTCTGCTAGCACTGAAGTTAGTTTCTGAACTGTTAGAAGATTAAAGGACACAGTGCTGAAATTAGTGTCTGAATCACCACAAGACTCAAGAACTTTTACATTACATTTTAATCAGAATCAGACTACTCTATTGATCCTTAAGGGGAAATTGCTTGGGACCCAGTCTACAGCAAGAGGCCTTAGACCAGGTCCTGTTAAAAACCACAATACAAAAACTGCTCAAACTAGGATTAAATTAACTCTGGAACATGTTCAATTTCTGTTATTATTTGATTTGTGAAATGTTAAATAGTTCAATTTCACTGCATTTTCCCTGGCCCCAATATCAAATATTTTGTAAAACCAGAAATTTTATTAAAACCAACCAAATAACTCTTTCAAATGTGTATAACCTTCATTGTTTTGTTGGTAATTGCATATTTAAACTTTATGGTAGTAGATCTGTTGGTTAGTGGTGTTAATCTGGTTACAACTTTCTTTGACAAAAAAAAAAGAAAATCAGTTATATTTTTATTAGTCTGTATCTTGTATTTATTGATTAAATTAAAATACGCAAGACTTGAAACAAAGATCCCTAGTCTATGGAAGAAACATTTTATACTAAATCTATATAATACTGTTAGTGTTAAAATCATCTATTAGGTTTTATTGAAAAAGGAAAAAAAAAAACGCATATTAAATTGTCATTGCAGTACTGCGGGGGATTGTAATTAGGTTATTTCCCAAAATTGCACAGCCCAACCCCCTTCCAACTAACGCAAATATACACATTTTAGCCAGAATTTAGTAGGCTGCACCATGTGGGTTTTGACTAAAAAAGTGGTAATCATGCAAACTAATTCTGTCATTAGTCTCTCTCTCTCTCTCTTTTTTAAAAAAAAAAAAAAAAAACTAAAAAAAAAAGAATTAGACAAAAACTGTTCAAGTCTACAGAGTGAGTCTTGTGTTCATAGTATCTTCTAACAGTGTCTTGTTCTTCATATCTGGAGTTCAGGATAATGAGTCCTTCGCCAACATGCATGACACACATTCCAGCATCTGCAAGATTGAGAAGACAAAGCCTTGATAATATTAATTAAGCTATAAATTTAATAGCTACAGATTGTTTTTTTTCTTGTGTGTGTTTGTTTTATAGCAAAATCTTAAACCCAGTCTTAGGGTGAGGCCACCCAACCAGCAGCTACCAGGATGGGAGAGACATGGACCCCTTTTAAAACCCCTAGTCTCATTAACAGGCTGCATTATTGATAGAGCCTCAGTGAGCTGAAATAGCATGAGAGTGAATGGAGTGAGATAGAAAAGCACTCAGATTTCAGAAGCTGGTCATTTTGGAGGAAAACAAAATTAAGAAAGAGAATCAGACATTTAAAGATTGGTATAATCAATACAGACTCACTTAAAAAATAATTCAACAGAAAATAGTAACTGTTGACTTCATATTTCTATATATTCAAATGTAAAAGCTTCAGATAATCCACTGATGCTGTCTGCTTTACAAATTCTTTTCTAAATCCTCATACTTCACATATACATACACTCTAGTCTTGCGGTTTAGCTGAAATTTGAACTCCTGCAGGCTAAAAAAAGTGGATACGTAAAGTGAATGAATAAATGATAACTTTTCTCCTCCAGTTGCAGCTATAAATAAGGATTGCTTTTTTTTTTTTAATAACTGTACAGTATGATCTTGCTTTTGATTATATTTCTAGTCTTTAAGATCAGGCCAGTTCTTTCTATCGGCACTGTTATTCATGGTACCATCCAGTAACCGAACAATCCTCTTTTCTGCAAGTAATACCAGTGAGCTGTGGAGCAGTTTGCAATTACTTTTTTTTTTTTTTTTTTTTTAAAGAAAACAAGCTAGCAACAAATCTAGGTGCCTGTCATGATAGAGCTGCCAGAAATGCCCAACAAAGATGACAAATTGCCCTAATCAAGTTGCTGCAATCAAGGCATTAACTTTTACTAGTAGCGTACTTACTTTTGCATGATTCATAGTACATTAAATTCTGCCTCAGGGCTTCATATCGATGTTTGTGTCTTATTTGTATGAGTGAGTTTTGAATTTTGTTGTGTACTTTTTACAACAAAACTCAATACAATACAGAATCTTAACTCTTGAGTTTATGCACCCAGAAATATGTCCACCTATACAAAATTCCACCATCACCCATCTGGCAACATGAGCACATCACAATATTAGCCTTTATGTTATTGTGCATTCCTTTTTTGAAGGGCCTTGAAGGGTCAGTAAATATTTTGCATTCCCTTTGAATGTTTGGAGCAATTACAGGCTTAATTAGACTGACTTGGCTGAGTAAGGTTTCATTGAATTAATCATGGTACTGTCATTGATTCTCCTGTTAATGTGCAAAATCACACTAAGCCCCAGATTCCATAGCAATAGTTTGCCTTTGATGTTTGAGTTCATCTGTGGTTACACTCAAATGAAAAATCTGAACATAAATGCATTTTTAACATAATCTCAATAAAGAGGACCACTCGAGCGCAGTAATGGTTCTGGAAACTTGCATGCCAGCAGTGTAAAGCATCTGAAGGAAAGTTGTTCTATTCTAATTTTTATTTAACCTCTTGTATATTAAAGAAGCATGAGAGTGACATCATAAATAGGATCTAGACCTATGGCTATCAACTTTACAAGTCATAATAATGGCATTTCAGACAATGTCTTTACTCTTTGTAAACACAGTGGAGCTGGACAGACTGTGGCTAAATTCTGCTAAAGACTGTTTCCAGGGGAAAAAAAAAAAGGTAACATGGCTGTCAGTAGGCTGAATGCAAATAATTGTGTTTTATATTGCTGTTACGAGACTCTGCAGCCCTAGGTCTAAGATCATGGTCCTCAGTTGGAATAGGATGGATTTCCCACTACAGGTTTCTCCATCAAGAGTAAGAGTTCAAATAGGCCTCGGGCTGTTTGGTCTTGTTCACAAGAGGAGAATAGACCAGGAGATTGATGGGTGTATTGGGGCATAGTGTAGAGCGAGCCGAGTTGAAAGGCAGAGCTCTTGATTTACCAGTCAATCTACATTTCAACCCTCACCTGTGGTCAGGAACTGTGGGTAGTGATTCAAGGAATGAGGCCTTGTATTCAAAATGGTGAAACAAGCTTTCATCTAAAGACACTTGGGTTAACCCTTAAGGAGCATTAGAGGTGCTTAGACATCCCAGGGGAGTTCAGAGTATCGTCATTACTCTTCCACACTGAAAGGAGTCTTCGCGGGGTAATTTGGGCATCTGGACATAAAGCCTGCCAGACACCTTCCTGGAAAGGTATTTTGGAAATATCCCTAGGAGGCCCCAAGGCAGATCCAGGTCTCACTACAAGACTTTGTAGTGAGACCTGTACTGCTTACAGACACAAAACACATTTAACAGTTTGCAACATAGTGGGAGAGAGAAAATGTCACCATCCAGATAGACCTTTAACCCTGGAGAACCCATGGGGTCAAATTTGACCACCATTTTTTAAGTTCATAATTTATCAAAGAAGAAAATGGTTGTTGGGCTCTCCAGGGTTAAATACTTTCAATACATTCAGACTCATTTGTACTAATGAGGATACTTCAGAACCTCAACCGGCTGGCTGCTCTTGCCATCTGTCTCTTTATTCCTGGTTCTATTTCAACATACTCACAAGATCTGCAACACTTTCTGGCCAACATGGAACTTGCAGATATCAAAATATCCAGCTCTTTCACCTCTGAATCAAGACAGGATGAAACAGAATCCACCTGGTGCCTTCATTTAAGGATAACTGGTAGAACTGCTTCCAAGAGTTAAGAGTGTTGCCTGACTAGCCCTTTCCAAAGCTGCAGGTTCTACACATCAGTACCTATTCCTGCAGCAGCTGTAGGATTATCCAACAGCAGTTACCCCACTTGCACGATTAAAATCACTAGTACCATTTTTTAAATACAGTAATCACTTGCAATTAATTGTGCCAACTATAAGTGTTATTAATACATCACACAGGAACTTTTATTATTTATTAAAGTTACCAAGTCACAGCACACTCACAGCTCTGCTGGGTTTCAAACTAAATCAGTTATAAAAGGATAACCATGAATCATACTAGGACAGCTAACGTGTGGTGAGCCATCCCCACGTTCAGTAGACAACCATAGCGCTCTGTCTAGAAGGGGTATAAGTTAGATTGGGAAGCATGTGAGCATGTCAGTGCACGCACTGACATGCTGAGCCTGCAAGGGTCACTGTGGGACACAGGTGGGCGTCACAAATGCCAGCAGGATTAAAAAAAACTCAAGAGGTTTCTATTTTTTCACCTTGAAATATGGATCTAGGAAAAAAGTGAAACACATCAAACAAACAGTTAAAGCATTTGCAAAGCTAAATGTCAAAACTCCCCTGTGTCTCTTTTATCATGCAATCAGCTGTAGGAGAAGAAACTGGAAAACAGGACATGACCTTCATCCATTGCTATTCTGTAAGACTCTTCCTGAGTAAACTGGTGTTTCAGCAGAGCCATCCAGAATGTGAGAAATGATGCAGTCAGTACCACAAAGGGAATCTGCCAGAGCTGACTCCATGTTATACGTACGAGATTCTCTCAGTTTGCTTTTAGATGTAGAACATGACATCAAAAGATATTTCTTACAGTCATAAAAGATGAATTAAAAAATATTTCCACTTTCTAGATGTGAAACAGACCAAAGAATTACAAGCAAAAACTAAATGAGACAAGAAGATATTTTGAGAATCAATAAATAAATAAAAAACAATGTTGAAGAGATAGAAATTGAACTATGAATTCTTCTTAGTACACTCATTATGCACTGTGGAGAAGATGTAACTGTATGGTACGATAAGAGGAGAGAGAAAGAGGCAGAAGAGGAATTGCACCCTTTTGCTTAAAAAGTGCCTGGGGAGGGGGAGAGATAAAATGATGGAGGCAAACAGCGCACAACAAAAAAAGGCACTGAGAAGCTTTCTCTGTCTTCTACTCTGTGTATTAGCAAGTAATGAGCTCTTAATTGTGTAGCCGGGCCATGGAGTCACTGCAGGGGTTGAAAAGCAGTGGGAATAAACTGTAACTGCCAGAAGCAGCAAAGAAAGTGATAGAGGAATAGTAAGGGGGAGCAAAAGGTGTGTGAGAAAAAAAATAAAGGGATGGGAGATAGACACAATACAATGCATTGACGTGCGGGGGAAAAGAGGAATGATGGGGCATTAAAATGAAAATGTTTACTGCAACAGAATGCGGATGAGGAGAAAGGAGAGCTTGTGGCCATTTAGAATATATTCTCTCTCTATTATTTCATGACCGCCACCTCTAGCCCCACATAATACATCATTTACTACTTCAAGGTAATGAGTTTAAATGCTAATATCTCAATTGAATGTCAGGGATTAAAAGCTATACGATGAATGAGCAGCAGTCACAGGCAACTCATGCTGTAACTAAAGGTCATTCAGATGAGATTTTGGTCAACGTCATGTGTAAAAGGCCAACTCAGGCAATGAATAAATATGACAGGAAAGGAGGTAGATGGTGATGTTTAAAGGATATACTTTCAAGGGGACCAACTTATCCCCTCCTGAAGAAATGTCCATTTTCACTCTCTTTTCCCATGCCCTATTCTACATGCTTGTGTGTTCTAAAGAAGGTTGGATGTGCTATTTGTGCATCTATATCCATTTGGAATTTACTGCAGTGCCTCCTCGTTGGCACTTCATTCTCCATTGCTGGTAAGCCTTCTGTGTCTGGCTTCACTTCCCCTGTATTACTCAGACACATAATTTTGTTACAGCCTTCGACCTCTACGTTGTCATGGAAATGGTAAAAAGTACTCTCTCACTGCTGTGGGGGGAAAAAAGCCTCTTTGGGCTCGTGTTATAACAGGTGACCATCTCCTTTTCATTATGTAACCTGCCAGAGTTCCTGCAAGTAAATATCACATGCAAACTCTCATTTCCAAAGCTACAAAGCCATGAAAACCTCAACATCACCTACTACTTTGATGTTCCCCCCTATTTTTTTTTTCCTATGGCTTTTGCTCTACATCAACTTTCTTCAGCAGGTTGGTGATCAGGTGACTGGACATGGATCAGTCTGCACTTGCAATTAGCACCTCCCACCTCATTTATCTTCACTGCTGCTACACCAGTAGCATCTGTAGTAACAGAATGATGGGGGGTTGAGGGCAGAGGAGATAGCTGTTTTGACAGAGACACACTGTTCAAAGTGCTCTGCACAGCACTGGTAAAGACATATAACCAAACAGGAAAAAAACAGTCCATTTGAAAGCAGTTCCTTCTCTTTAAGCTAGATTTTAGCTATTGTTTTTGCCACCCAAGGGTTTACATGCATTTATTTAAGTTTGTGTCATGTTAATTAGGTTTAAGAGTCTTCCTGTTGCTGATCTGATCAACATAGTATTTATCAAGAAAACAAATCTGACAGTGACAGCTTTAAGAGGGGATATACACATAAAAATGGTATGTATCAAGTATGTCTTTTTCATCTTCCTTCATGTTTGTCACCTTAAGAAGTACCTTCCAGATGCAAAGCTGAAAGTATTTTTCCAAATTTTAACATTATAAACAACTGAGGCTCACTTTAGCAAAGGGCTTGTTTTTGAGCATTACATGTGGGTAAGTCTCTGGGTACAAATGTTGTTTTGACTGCATGCAGGGGGTCCTTAAGAGGAGAATCTATCATAATATTTCACTATCAGCTGCTATACACAGACAAGCCCCTGACCCATGGTGGCAATGGTGGAAACAAAAATCTTATTAATTTAACTTTGGCTGCTGAGACAATAACAAGCCAGTCAGAGTATCACTGAAAGTTTGTAGAAATTGAGACAGCTTAGGACATGCATGTGTACATTCCAATGAATACAACTTCTTCATTTTAAAAATGTCACCTGGGAAACTTAAGAAAGACAAAGATCATGTAGAGACAGGCTATGTCTATGACTAAGGAAACACTAGCGATACAATATGTCCATAAAAATGTAAACAACATGTGTTTACATGGACTAAGACGTTTATGGAGCAATTCCTGTTTTAAGGACCAGACTTGTACAGTGCACTACACTGATATGAATAAAATGACAAAGTCATGTTCTGTGTGGAAGAAAGGTCTTTTTGCATATGAGTACTAGTGATGTTGCTCAATGGCATATCTCTAAAATATGTAGTAATTGACTTGAGTTATTTATCACAATTCCCCTTCTCCCACCTTCAACACCAATTCAGGCAATCAATGCCATTTCTAAGGCTTTTAATGGATTACTTCCCAATCTACGGTGCATTAATTTTTGACTCAAAAACCAAGAAAAAAGTTTGGTATTTCGTGATTGTGAGTGTTGTTTAAATCAAGGATTATGAGTGTCTAGATGGAGAGTAGGGGTGGTGAATATGCAAACTAAAAGAAACTCGAAAAGCCTCTTCCACGTTTTAATTCACCAGGATCGGAGCACTTTGGCTTCCATGATGACAACGGTCCACATCCAGCTAATGTGACATTTCCAGGAAAGTGAATGTCAGTTTGTGGCAGAGTAGCTGTGGCAGACACACATCATCAGTTCAGAGTAGCAGCATCGACCATCCTATATGAACATAAAAAATGGTATATGTTATATATATAAATAATGTTATTTATAACATAGATAATGTTATAAATAATGTTATATATGCTTTACTAAAGAGAAGTGGTCAAAACAATCAGCATGTCAGCACTAGAGCACAATGGAGATTTATGAATTCAACAAAATGTTGGGTACAGTGACACATATAAAACATCATTCCACTAATGGGAGAAACATCTAAGATAACTAATCATATTTATTAAAGACTGGATTTTTACAATTTATTTGTATCTAATTTATTTCAAGAACTGCTTTGTGTTTTATTAAACAGGTTTTATGGCAAGCAAAGCAGGTATCAGCAAAACTTGTTTTGTTTTATATCATGTCTTTTGAGCAGCCAGTTGTTTTTTCTTGCATTAATGTATTAAGAGGAGACAAAGTATTCTCTATAAAAGTGTTCAGATTAAAACACGCATCATGCCTGATGCTCTTTTGCATTTTAAAATTAAACTGTTTTAAGATTATTTAAATAATTGACCTCTTGAATATTGTTCTATACATTAAGTGTTTTTACTTATAACCTGAAAAAATCTAAATATCCAATTCCATTTCTCTTTTTAATTAGTAAACTGATCCAATTCCATATTTTGCTGATAGCATAACTATCAGCAAGTTGAAATCACAGCCGGCAACAACATCCACAATATTCAATAGTAATGCTTTCAGTGTTTAACATATGGGCAGATAAATAAAAAAAACAACATATTCTATGTTATAGTTTTGTCCTGTGGACAAATTAAATGTCAAACTGACATCAGAGTATGGGTTTGGATGTTGTGTGCAACATTAATTTCATTTGCTGACAACAATCTGTTACAATGATAAGCTACATAACCAGTGGATTCTTTCAAAGTGGTCAACGTGTTTTCTTATATGTTGGGCCACAAGAGTTTTTTTTTCCCTTCTACAAGACTATCAACCTCTGTTCTACCGTCTTTACAGGAAAAATAGTATATGTGCAGCCCTGTGGACCATCTAATTCTTTTTCACCATTGACTGTGGAGACATATATCTGCTCTTTACATCCCAGTCGGAAGATTTCTCGCCTTGCTGGCATCAAGTCTTTTTTCATAAATAAACACCTCAATAATTAGACAGATTTATTTATGTATTTATTTTGTGTCTCAGGATAAAACGATTTTCCTGTCATGATTCCACATGCTCTGTTTTTGTTTTGTCTTGTCTTCCCCCTTATATGCAGATCCTCCCGTCGGTCATCCTGTCTGCTCCCTAGTCTGTTCTCCCACCTGGTCCTTCTTCCTTCTTTCCTGAAATAAACCTCCTCTTTTACACCGGAATCTGCGCTTGGGTTCTGTCATTGATCCATGACATTTCCATCAGAATGTGACCATCCAGCAACTAACAGGAGTATAGATGGGAATGTCTTTCACAAACCATCTTAAAAACCTCAGCCTTGCTAAAGAGGCTGCATTATTGATGATGATGTATCTGTGGACGAAATGAGTGGAGTGAGTTTAAGGAACAAATGAGTAAATAAAAATCATTTTAGTTGCTAAACTTGGAATGAATAAAGTATTGATAATAGCACAAAAATGAATGAACACTGTATCTGAAACATGAACACGTTTTGTGTAAGTGTAAAATCAAGGTCTACATTAAAAGATATGCAGCATTAATACATCTAAAATGTACAAACATATAGATGTGATCACTATTTTTGTCTTTACACTCAATGTTCCCAGATCAAAAGCCACTGAAACCATCAAAGCAGTTTTCTCAAGAGTGTATTATCTACTGCGTATTCAGTATCCAAATCCAGCCAACTCCTTGGAAATGCCACCAATCTGTCATTAAGTATCTTGATTCACTCAGTGCAGGGCAACCACTCTAACATATCATCTTAAGTATAAAAGACACGGGTCAAAACCCAGGCTTGCAGCTCTACAGGGATGGACTCCACTGCCATCTTTGACACACTGGACCTTGGTAATAACTAGTAGTTAAAAGTTCTTGCTACTAGTGGTGTAAGTCAGATCTGGACCTCTTGATTAGGTCTCCTTCATTACAAACCAACTTCCTGTTATTTGTCCTCACATATTTGTATTCTGCTGCACTTTATTAAAGAAGGATGAAAATGATTTGCTGCTTTTCAATCCTGAGGAGCACTAACTCTCCCCTCTCTTTGGTATTCATTGAAGAATTAGAGATGAAACCATTCTGTGGCCTAGTCATGGGGGCTGCTGCCAAGCCATGCTTGACAGCAAAGCAGCATTAAAGCAATTAGCATGGGCTTTGCATTTGATTTTGGCTGGCAAGACTGCCTCTGTAAACAGCGGGCAGGATTGGGTGATTAGTTCCTGTGAAGATGATTGCTTCCGCTCCTTTGGTACCTGTCCAATAGAGGATTGCCCTTTACACATATTGCACATACAACTCACAGTTTATACATGCATAAAGACACATACACAATGGCTCAAGGGAATGATGGATGCTTGGAAAAAAGGGAAAAAAACATGGGGAATCAAAGAATGAATGCACTCGAAGGAGTCGACAGCTTAGGAGATTGGGATGTTTTGTCATATAACAGAGGTGCAGTCTGTTCCACGTTTCTACTTCCAGCTTCTGCATCACATCACCCCTGCTTCCTCAGAACTCCTCAGTCAGAGAAATCACCTTTCTTTTTTAAAACCCTTCAATCAAAGAAAGAATATCTCTGGATTCAATTTGATTTAATCTGGATAATAGGAAGTTCAATATCAAAATCAGGGGGTCTTGAGTCAACGCTCCATAATTAATTGTGACAAACAGGCAACTCTTAAGTTGAGGGAATTGGGACTGATCTTATTTGTGGGTTTGTGCACACCACAGGAGAATGAGCTTGGTATCCAGCATAGTTTTTGTTTTATGTCTATAGATGAGAATTTCACCAGAGAGGCTTGCTAAATCAAACAAGGGTGTGTGTGAAAGGGTATACAGTAGGGGATGAATTCAGTTGGCACTGTCAGCTAAATGCCAATCTAGTGCAAAAACAACTGCAGTTCACATATCTTCTCTGTGGCTTTTCCAAACATATAGTGTGTCAGAGTAAGTGAGACTGAGCTGTCCTCTCCTGCCCCTCCATCATTCCTAACCAAACATTCCTACAACCAGAAGTGTTGTGTTGTTTTATATTTTTATATATATATATATATATATATATATATATATATATATATATATATATATATATATGAGTTATATATATAACATGT
>JAOWBL010000021.1:12210820-12232791 GCA_028564865.1 Zenarchopterus dispar | reverse complement strand
TCTTAGGCATTTTATATGAGAATATAAAATGTGTAAAGTTACAAAGTTCACCCCAGAAGAGACAGCAGCTGAATTTCCCCAAACGACTCAGCTGTAGTGCAAGTTCTTCTTTTATTTATGTAAATTAACCATACAATTAGAATATCTAATGTCTGTTTTTTTGTACACCTAACACCAACTATGAGCATCTGCCTGAAGCTTTACCATTTCTGACCACTGACAACTAAGACTAGACAGGGTCTTTTCAGAGGAGGAACTCAGAGGTAAAAGCTAACATGTACTCTGTTAGAAAAAAGTAACGAGTTTCTGAAGTGAAGAACTGAATGATTATCAATATTGTTATTATCTATTAAAACGTGCAAGCCTATCAATAGAAATAAAATTCAGTACCTATATGACCATAACAGGAACTCAACTAAATTCCCCCCTGACATCTAGTGAGACGGTACCTGTTCCAAAGAGGAACTCAGTAACAGTATCATAAGACACTAGCTTCTTGGCATACCACCAGATGAGGGGAAAGCTGTTGAGTGGAAACTGCAGAACACTCAACGGCTGTTTGTTTCACTTCACTACACTTTTGGCTTAAATGTAATTTGCATCAAACACAAGTTATTTAACGTAGTTTAATTTTAATTTAATTATTGTAGTCCAGGAAAAACTGTTAGATGCATGTGACTTTCAAACCCTCAGAAAGCAGTGCATGAGAAACTGTCCCGCTTCCCCAAACTATATAACCACATGGGCTGAGGAGTATCTTGTAAAACCATCACCGCTAAACACGGTCAAAACAGAGACTGTATTATGCATGGAGGAAGCCATATATCAACTTCTGAGAAATTCTGCTGAGTGCAAATGCTCATCCAATGTCATCAGACAGAGGACAGGAATTCTTTGGTTACAAGTGTCCACGTTTCAGCTTTCTTTTGGGGATGATGAACATCAAGTTCTACATACCACAGATGAGAAAGATCATCCACTGTTATGAGCAAAAGGTCCTAAAGCTATCTTCTGTGATGGTGTGGAGTTGCATCACTGCTCATGGGATGGGAGACCTGCATGTTTGTTAAGGTAGCACTGTTGCAGTAGAGTATGTTAGGACTTTCAGGAGACATATACCATCAGAGAATAAGAAGGTAAATGTTATTTAAGACCTCATTCTATAGGACTTTCAACAAAATTGCTCTTTTGACCCAGAGTATGAGTGCTGGATTGGCCTATCTGCAGTTCAGATATATCTCAGAATGTATGCTCCACCATGAAAAGAAGAGTCATAAGACCAAAAAATGTTAAGCACAAGAAAACTCTGACATAATAAAAAAGTTTAATTAACAGAGTTATGTAACTTAATGATGAATATATATATATATTAATATTTTTGTATATGTGTTGCTGGCATCAAATTCTAAAATACATTTTTTAAATGCAATGAAGTTGGCCAATGAAGACACTAAAAATAATTTCCTTTGTACCTGTATCTGATAAAGTGCGCAAATGAATTAAAAACAACAGATCAAAGTCAATGAAAGCTTGACAGAAATAAAGAAAAAAGGGGTGGGGGATTAACAGACAGAGAAATTTAATATTCCCTGAAAATAGTCAGAGACAAACCCTTAGTACAGTGTTTTACACAAAAAGGGGAAAAGGTATGAGCCTCCCAGTAGAAAAGTACTGCAATGATTATTGTTTCGGCTGACAAGTTACTCAACCCTCACTGATGCAGTAGGTAGACAATTCCTTAAACAGATATTTCAAAGACACATCCTGTGTTCATGGAAAATATGCTGCTCTCTTTCAGGAAGGTCAAATTATTGGTCTATATCACACAAACAAAACAACAGAAGTATCTACTGAAGCCACTGAAACTGGAAGAAAAACGTTCCTTCACATAATTACACCCTGGAAGGATTAAGATGAAGCATCATCTTTACAAAAAATTTAGGCGTAATAATCTCGAACAATTCTGATGAGGAATCAGTTAAAAGTTTGACAAAATCTAATAAAGTCAGCAGCTGAACTGACAGCAGCATTTAATAATGAAAATAAGTGAATACCCACATGCATAACATGACGAGAACAAATGGTATTGAGGTTAAATGGCTGTCTAGTCTTAAGAAAACCATTTATCAGTGAAACTATGTTTAAAATAAATCAATAAATAATTTGGAAAGCATAAAAATTGGACTCATACTGGAGCAATGGAAAAAGGTTTGTGTGGTCTGATGATGAGTCCAGATTTATTCTTTTTCTGAAATATCAGCAGGTAAGAACATGAGGTGATGCACCCATTATGTTTACCGTCCCACATGTAAGCCTGTGGGGGCAGTGTTATGATGTGGGGTTGCTTCAGCTTGTCGGGTCTAGATTCAACAACATGTTTTTTGATATAAAGGTGAGGTCTGCTGACTACCTGAATACCCTGAACAATTAGCCCCCTCCACCCCCCAAAAAAGAATCAACAGATCCTTTACTTTCATTAAGTTTTTGCTGATGGCATGAGCATATTCCAAAATGACAATGGCAGGAATAATCATACTCTGATTGTGGAACAGTGGTACAGGGAGCTTGAAAACACAATTTTCACACACGAATTCACACATGAATTGGCCACCAGAGTATCTTGACCTCAACCCTGTTGTGAGTCTTTGAGATGTGCAATCAGAAACTTTGTGCAGTGGTCCAACTCTCTATCAACATCTTTAAATTAACATAGCTCTGGCTTGAAATAAATGTTGTGACATTGAATATGTTTATTTTAAATATGCCACTCTGAATTAATGTTACAATTAGTACTAAAAGTGGTCAAACAAACTATTTGTGTCCGAGAATGCTTTCTGAGCCAGGCACTTTATATTCTCTGCCTGGCTCAGACTTTTCAGATCAATTTTCAAAACAGCATTTTAATTCCTGCTTAACTCGTTATTATGTATGTATTTGTATCTATACCTTTGTACTTCTGTCCTTGCATTATTCACCCATAAAAATGTGTTTATTCGACAAAAAGTAAGATTGCTTTTCTTAATGATCTGTTTTATTTTCTTGGAAGCTGTTAAGGAGATGGGTTTTGTGAGGTGATCAGTGTTATAAATCACAGCTGAACTGCTGCAATCCACATGATCACCATTATATAGCTGCAGAATTTTAGCTTTAAATGTATATAAAGCAGTGGCTATCCAAGATTTTCAAATAAAAAAAAAAAAAATTTTTTTTTTAATGTAAAAATCAACTCATTCCCAAACCACTGGAAGCTCCAATTGTAGCTCTCAGCAATAACTAGGTTGTACTCAATAGGAAGTGAGAGAAAAACTTAAAGTTCTAACGCAGTAAACATTCAGTATTCACTTACTTGTTTGCTAAAAAAAATTAAGGTAATGCAATTTTATCAGTGCTCTCTATTATTTTTTTTTTTTTTATTAGTCAACTCGTCTTATGCAATACACTCATTCATGGATTTGAATTCAAAAGATAATTTCACACCATTACTTGAGCGACAAAAACAACCATGGGTTATTTTAATGAAGCCTTTAATGGTTCCCTGCAGTTATAGTTTCAAAAACAGATAAATGAGTCAGAAGTCTATCAATTTAATACCAATATGCTTTAGTACCAAGGTGGTTATATTCAGTTTGCTAGTCCGTCAACATCACTGAACTGCAAAAACATGCAGTTGCACTGAATGACCACTAGGGGCTAGAGCCAATTTTAAATAAATATTCATTGAAGCATCCAACTTTACAGCAGAAACATACAAATATACAAAAAAGAAAGGTTTTGGTTGCCTCAGCTAGAGTTTATATGCCTCACAAAGGAAAATTTATGCATTATTAGTGAGGATAGATGGGGAGATTTTATCAGAATAAATGCAAGGTAACATTGATTAGAATCATAAGTTAGAATAGGGTAAGACAAGCTAAAATAGCTACTGTATCTTGTGGTAAGTTAGATAAGGCGGCCATGTTCCAACCAAGCCACAGGTTTGTTTATTCTGTCCATAAAAACTCAAAAAGCGACTTCTCTCACATTATCAGCTAAATGGGAAATAAAAATCTGAAAAAATAATCAGAACTTGCAGAATGTATTGTCTATTGTTTTGGAAATGATCTGTATGTGCTGGCAGAGAGCATAATTTCTGGCTTCCAAAGTGTGGCTGAGAACATAGCCCAGGGACTGCTTACAGGATCGCTCAGAGAGTTCACTACCTACATTTTTTTGTTTTGTTTATTTGTTACTGCCAGTTTTAAGTCTGTGTTGGACAGATGTAATGTTATATACCTGCATCCTTGCAATGCTTATATGGATACATTCAAGCAATGGAGCGTTGATGGTTTTATTTTTTCCTCTAATCCTTAAATCTCTTATCCTTCAGTGGATATTGCACGTCGTGTCGGATGCCTTGTCAGCCCATAGATTTATTCAATGGCATGTTCCCATTACGTCCTACATCAAAAATGGAAAATATCTCTGTTCCAAGAACTTGTACTGAAGCAGAAAAAAGGTGTTAAAGTATGCTGCACCCTTCCTCTAAATCAGCTGTAAAGTAAGTATGACAGTAGTTGAGTTATACCAATACAATGGTATTGTGGCACGATTGTAATGCAGACTAGTGGCTCTCATACTGTATACCGCCGTGTGATAGTGTGGTCTGACAAGAGCCATGATGAGGCATGGCATTCAGTTTTACCCATATATGGTGATTGCAAATGACAGTAATTTTTAGTTTACAAGACCTTTACTTTGCACATACACTTGCAACAAATGCAAATACTCAACCCCATTAGAAAGTTAAAACACACACACACATACACGAATACAACTCTTGAACATCAGGAACTTTTAGAACCTCACATATGAAAGGTTGTGATTGACAGCCAGGAGGAAAACAAAGTCTGTAAGTGCAAAATGTTCACTTTTGAAAGAATCAAAGCAAAACTAGCCACGAGTCCAAAATATTCACTACCTAAATAAAAAAGAAAAAAGAAAGTTCATACTTAATTTATTAATAAAGTCACTGTTGGGCCTTGCAAACAAAACATATAAAAATCATAGACTAATAGTAACACACAAAAAAGGTTCATAAATAAACAAAAAAAAGTAACATGTTAAGATGATTGATGTTAATTTAATACATACTTGATGCAACTCTTTTCTTAACTGTTGTATTGTGCATGTCGTTAATTCCAAGTATTTCATTTTATACTTCTTCAGACCTCTCAGAGAAGAAAACAACTGATATTTGTTTGTATCCACATTGCACACATTTGGACATGTAGATTGGTCTATGCACAGTCTCGTCTCCAAAAGCAGTTCTCCAGTTGTTTTGTATTTCCAAATAACACCGTCTATTGCTTACTGCGGCAATAACAAACCAAAGGGGCAACCATTGGCATTCAATTAGGGCTTTAATGAACCTGGCCCACCATGGATTAATTTCTCAGACAGAAAGCCATTTGCACATCGGTTACAACTATTACAACAGCCTCTCCAGTTGCGCATAGTATCACCAGGGAACACTCAAGCCTTCTCTCTGGACTTCAGTGACCGAAATGCAGAAAGTGACAAATGGATCCAATGGGATATTTTAATCTGGAGCCCGTAAGTGGAAAAGGCCTTGTCGGCAATTCTCAAATGAGACGTGTGGGAATGAAGAGCAACAGAATTTAATGAGAGTGTGAGGACATGACTTGTACATCTGCTAGTGTTCACATCCATGCAAGCCTCTAGATTATATCCAGTAGCTGTAATCGCACTTGGGTGTGAAATGTTCTCTGGCATGAGAAGTAAACTTTCACCAAGAGACTGATGTGTAAAGAGATTAAATGCAGTTGAGTTTAAGGTGTTCACTCTGCAACTGCTGAATATCCACCTTTTCACCTTCAGTTACATTTACAGAAACTTTTAGACCACTATCTGTCTTATGTAGTGCCATCAAATCCACTTTTCTAGATTTAGCTGAAATTGATCATGCCACATATATTTATAATATTTGGATGTCCTCCAGCTCCTCCCTTCATTTGTGACATCTTCAAACACTAGTAACCACTAGAAGCCATTGCTTAATTTAGATTACAAGTCACTGATGGACTCTTAAATACTTGTTTCTTCAAGTCACTGTGATTTAAGTTGAACTGAGCCTCAGCTTTCCAAAAAATGCTCTTCCATGACTGCTCTGGGTCTTTACACAAAGTTCAATGTGGCCGTTCTATTTTTAGGACGGATGACAAGTTTCTACTTTGTGAGCAAGTATTTGTAGTTGTTGTCCTCAAGACTTTTTTAAGATCACCTGTATGGGGGCTGAGAATTTGTTTTTTTTCACCATAAAACAATTCTGTGATCATCAATCACTGCTTTCCTCTATCGATATTTAGGATTTTGCACATTTCCAAGCTCATAATTTACTCATTTATTCACTTGTTAACTGTACTAAACTATTGATTTTGTCAGTTCAAGTCTTTCTGATCTCTAAAAGATTTTGTTGTTTTTCTGTAGCCATCAATAGCTTTTTAAACTGACATTTTACTTTGTGCTGTGGATTCACAGAAATGACTTCCAAATTTAAATTCCACACATGTAATAACCTCCAGACCTTTTGCCTCCTTTACTGATAAAGAAATATGGAAAGAATAGGCCACACTGGTCTATAAATCAACTTTGAGTTGACTGGCCAGCCTTTTATGCCACACACCAAAAACAGAAGACAAATCTTTGGAGCAGCACACTGGAACACTGATGAACGGCAGCCTTACAGATCTGCACATTATATACATCCTGTATGATTTAATTTTTATCTTCTTCCCTGCATCATTCCAAATTGGCTTCCTAAAGTATTGCTGAGTCAAAGCCCTGGGTGTGAACTGTGGAGCACATGGGCCAAATCTGTTGCCATGAACACTGACATGCAGTTTTCTGGGTATATTAGTCTGAATGTGAGAAGTTTGTTGTAGTTAGAGTTCAGACAAATTTATTTAAGTTGGACTACTGCGATAATTCGACTTTCTCCATTTGTTTCATTCTGTCTGGTAAATAATGATAGGTTGGGATACCACTGTGAGCTTTCCTCTGTTACAGTTTTAAGGTGTCAATTCTTCATCATAAACTGAAAAGGTTTCTGCTGTCTCAAAAACTGTTTGAAACTGTTTATAGGTCAGAACAATAACATCTGTTTTCCAGGTTGCTTTTACTGGTTGCAAAAATCCTAGTGTGAAGTTTAAATTGACCCTGCTCACTTCTGTTCTGCTATAGTTCTATGAAGACACTTCGTGAAGTTTCAGTCATTCAGTCTAACTGATGTTTCACTAATTAATGTGAGAACTTTCAAATTTCAACAAATTGATGCAAAAAAAGCTAACCTGGTAACTAAATTATGTTTTCCTGGCACACAATTAGAAACCAAATTTAATATAAAAAAAAGAGAACTCGTGTGCAAGAGTTGATTTCATAAAGATAAAAATAAGGGTTCAAAAAGCTAATCCTGAACATGCACTTTAAGTGGAAAGAAGGCTCCCTTTTAATAAAGCAAATTTCTTACAGAGTAATATCATGCAAGAAGTACGAAGATAGAAACCCATCATTTCTTAGCATTAAAAACCTTAAAGTACCATGCAAAATAAATGATGTTAATCTGAATATGAGACTGATTGCCATAAATATTAACATTTATAATACTATAACAAGGATAGTAAAAAGAAAAAAAAAGAAGGAAGTTGTTCTCACCAGTGCTCTTTGGGCTGCCCCTGCAGGCACTGCGGCAAGGACCTCTGCTGCCATGGCAGGTCCTCCTGCATTTGCCTCAGCCTCAGCCTGTTCCAGCAGGCACAGCTGGTGTGTGATGTTGGCCATCTCTTCCTGCAGTTTTTCTGTTTCTAAGGTGATCTCAACAATTTTCTCAGCAGCAGATGCTGTGAGGAATGCTTCTTTGAGGTCGACCAGGTGAAGAGTCCTCCTCTCTTCCAGAAGCACCAGTTTGCGAAGCTCGTCAAACTGGTCGTTGACGTATTCCTCAAGTTCCTCTGTAGCTGTCTAAAACATGCAGATCAGATATGAGACACAGAGAGGGAAAGAACAAGAGAGAATGACTAAGTTGGCCAAATTAAATCAGAAAAATTTTTCAATTTTACAAAGACAAAAAGAAAAACTGAGCTGCCATGAACAATACTGAGTGAACTACATCACTGGAGCCAGAGTCAGAAGCAGTTTAGTATAAGAGATGATATGAAACTTCTTTTGGCATGTGAATATTATTTCAAAAAGCCCACAGGTCCCTGCCATGCACTAACTAATTGATAGCATGAAGCGAATTCCCTAAAGGTAAACTCCATACATCCCATCTGTAGATACAGAACCTAGAGCCTCCTCCTACTACAGAGAGCATCTGTTTGGTTTTCAAGATGGATGAACTCGTTTAGATACCTCTTTAATTCCTTTCCTTGCTCCCCAGTTAAGCCCTCTTTAGCTATGACTCATTACGTTAAAAACACCTCAATAAACAGACTCCTTCCTGCAGTAAAATGGCTCTGCCTTAAATGAAGATGCTGTCAAGACATTAAACAGCCTCATCCCTTGTCATGATCTCTGCTTCTGAATGTGATATAATTGCATCAGTCTACAAACATCAATGTCTCTGTCTCCGGTCTTCCCTGGAGCAGAACTTTTCTCTCTTGTTTTCCATCCATTTCATCTGATCCGAGCATTCTTCTCTCCAGTGAAGCAAGGAATTATTGTGATTTCAAAGGTTGGCGGAGTGACTGGCCCTAAGGGCCCATGGTTTTATCGTATATTTACCAGTTTTGCACAAGCAATCAGATTCTCCAAATTGCTCGTGAAACCAAGCACAAGAGATAACACTTTTAATTTAAAATCGCCCTTTGCAGAAAGCCATGGAAATAATTAATTCTGAATAAGACAAAAAGGAGTTTGTTAATATATATTTGGAGAGCAATTGTTTTCTCTTTCTGACTCATTAAAATCTTTTTTTTTTAAAGTATCAAGGTCCTGAATATATATCTAGTAGATGAGGAACTATAAGCTGGTCTGGGTCAGCAACCTGCACCAACTCTAGTCCAGTAAAATGCATTTAAAAAAAAAAAGCAGCACAAAGATCTACTACTGGCTATTCTAAAAGTGATAAACTGTATTTAACTGTAAAATCAAAGTTCAGATTTTCTAAAACAGCTTGGCAGTCACTTGCTAATGTTCTGTAAACCTCTGAGTAACTGACAATACCAAGTACTTGTAGTTGTATACATGACAGGATTTACAATAATCCAGTTATGTGAGATAAATTTTCAGTAAAAGCAAAGATAAACATGTCCTTGCCTTTGCTTTTGTCTTTAAAACATGTGCTGCAATATTTGCAAGGACAGATTGGGACTAAATAGTTTTACATGTAGAAATAAGATATTCAGTGCAAAAGGGGTAAACACATTTCTACATGTCACTTTTCAGCAAACAAATCATGAACCATGAAATCATGACTTTTTTTTTTTTTTTAAAGGGAAATGGCAGAGTTCTAACACGAAATCGTTGGTGCCTCATCTGAGCCTCATACGTTCCCATCTTCCCACAAAGCCCTCTGACCTCTAAACTAGCCCCCTGTGGCCGAGCAGTTCCTAGTTCTAAACTGGGATCTCAGATCTCCGTTGTTGTGGAGAAGGAGCCTTCCACCACTGAACCTTTCACTCTGAAAATGTGTCCCAATTGTGAGGAGGGAGCACTCATGCATGCTAATCTCCATTTGCATTACAGCAAGCTGAGGCCATGAATCGAGGCCTCAGGAGAGACAGCAGCAAATGCTTACACTAGCAGACTGGTTGTAAGGACGCATAAGGAACAAGACAACACTGGCAGGACAGTGCTGGCAAAAAAGCTCTTTTGATTTTCTTACAAAGGTTTGACGTTACTTGAGTCAAAAATGAAAACCATATTTTCTCACGATCAAGCTTTTGCGATGTTCACAAGAAAAAAGCTTTTGTGACTGAAACCAGCTCTCAAACATCTGTGGGTTTGGAAAAACAGAAAACTTCTTGGATGCTCATCTAACACTTCACCATATTACAGTGTGACAGCTATTATTTTATATTATAGAATGTCAGGTGTCACATACTCTGCTTTGAAGTGGGATTTGTGACTGACTATAAAGAAGGTTTTGTTACTCAACGTCAAAGAAGAGAAAAACCAAAACACTTTTAATGAACAACCAAATACGAGAGAGAGAAAAAAACAGGTCACTTTTGAAAAACAGTGTCATAATTCTTTGGTGAGAAAGAGGACACACTTACACAAAGGACAAAAATAAATCAAAAACAGCTCAGGGTGATGTCAAAGTAGCCCCAGGTTTGATTTGTAACCTTTTCAGTGGTAATGTTATAGTCATGGCCATACTTTGGGTAAAGGCGGTCATTTGGTGATGTCCACTGAAGAAGTGTCTGTTTTGTGGGTTTGCTGCCGTCTTCTTTTTTCTTTTTTGCTATTTAGTCTCCCCTCTGATTGGCTAAGGGCCTGTGTTTAGAGTCAGCTGCGGACTGGTCCGTCTCCAATGTCTTGGTTTCAAATTCTCTGGCCTCCAGTTCTGGCTGTCCTGACAGCCGTGGCACAGATCTCAATCTTTTCCATCACTAAACCCTTTACTGTTCTTTCAGTAAAAATAAAAAATAAAATAATTTTTAAAAAATGCACGTAGTGAATCAGATGAGGTGAACTGCTCACTTTTTTTTATATCATTTTCCCCTTTTCTCTTAGTCCAGGGAGATGGGGTGAGTTTCTGTCATTTATTTTTGTTTTGTTTTTGAACCAAAGGTAGGATATGCTCGTAAATATAGACCATTTTGTTTGTTATTTTGGAGAAAGTTTTCTCTGAGGCTTTTGCTTTATTTTTGCTCTTCTTATGAAGCTTGTAAAGTTAAGTATTTGCTTTGCAGCAATCCTTCTTGTACAACTTCAGAGACTAAAAAAAAAGAATACTTTTTTTATGTTGTGCCTTTTCCTTGCTATGGAGGCGTTACAAGTGATCATCAACCGAAACATATCAAAAGAAGGCATGTGGACATCTTTTCTTGGTTCTTAAGTCGAGTTGCTCTCTTCTTAAATATTTTGGATTACTATGATCTGGATGAATGCGAAACTAAAATGCCACATTCAGTGATCATAACTCATACACTTTTATGGACCAAGGCTTTCTAATTTCAAGTTAACACCAAAGGTTTCCCAAGAGATCTGAGATTTAGTGGCTGGTACAAAGGTGCACACAAAATACAGCCAGTTTAATTAAGGGACTGAATGTGTTTTTTCAAACAACTTTGGACTTAAAGGAAAATATTTCAAATGCCAGACTCTCAAAAATAAATAAATAAAACTCTATGTTTTTCTAAATCATAGCCAAAGCTGCTGCTTAGACAGAGCTTATTATAATATCATGCCTTTTTAAAAACGTCTAAACATCATTTGAAGTCCACTAGGAGTAAATGCATTTCAACTGTTCTTGCCCTTGACAATACTGGCCCTTTTCCAAGGCAATACTACTCTCTCTTTTATGCCCTCTTATCTTCCAAGTTTCCATATTAGTGTATAGCACAACACAGCAATAAATACGGAGTTGATTTTAAAAAAAGAAGAAAAAAAAAAAAAGAAAATAGAAAAACTTAGCTCCTGAAATATCATGGAAGTAACAGGTGTGAAAAAAAAATATCACTGAATGAAATAGCGAAAAGTCAATATATAGCCCCCTTTTACTGACCTTTAGTGTAACAATGTCAGCTGAGCAACTCTGTGGGTAACAATAAGTAATCGACTAAAGTGCTGAGACTGAAAAAAAGTGTCTTTTTAGACTTCTACCATTTGTTATGCTGTCTCAGCTCTCTATGACAACTTAAATGTGTCTGGTGCTCTTGTAGATCTCATGAGCCAGGAAAATATGTTTTGGCCAATGACACTTAACTTGTGGTGCTGTGCTGTGTTTTGGTATCAAGCAACAGAGATAAAGAAACACAAGGGGTACACAAGGGGTGCTACTTGTGTTCTGTTTACTTCTTCAATATACACTCGGTGGCAGCGATTGAGACTAAAAGAAAAACTCCTGCTGGACCTCTACAATGGTGAAATCCGCCAACAAGACCTAAACCAGTTCACTGGTCCACCTATCGTTTTTTTTTTTTTTTTTCTTTTTTTGGAATCTCCATCTTCATAAAATGTCCTTTCAGCAAAATATTTCTGATACAATAAGTTCAAATGAGTTGTGTTCACCCGATTTATGTACACTTGAGAGTGCTGAATGTAACATAGAAATCACAATTAGCAGAGACCCCCTCCAGGAGGTTCCTGTTGGCCATTTTGAGTATTTGAGTACCTCCTACTACAGGAATGTTTTTTTGTTTTTTTGCACCATAAAAGGCTCCTGAAGGCAAATTTTGCAGGGCTGTTCTTGGTAATGGAGACACACCCCAAGGATCCAGCCCCAAAAAACCTACCCAGAATCCCTGCTAGTAGAAACACAGTTAATGAAGCTTACCCTTTTTTCCTCCATACCTGTTTTCTGGGCACATGGTGAGTCATGCAATCCTGTCTCATTGGTTGACTAAAACATACTACCACTGGAGATAGTCACTGAAAATATAACATTTTTTAACATGTTATTTAATTCCACTGCAGTTAAAAGCACAGAACTTAAAAATACATGCATTTATACTTCACTGGCATACACATCCTCACTGACTCTGACGTTAATCAGATGAGAAGTTGCAGATAAGTAATGCTCCTTCTAGAATAACAGTTTTCTTATAAATATCACGCCTTGTTGCCATAAAACATATCAAACTAACAAGCACACTGAACTATCTTTAAACACCACTGGATGGTACCAGATCAGGAACAGTTTTCTCTCCTATGACTTGCTACTAATATAATTATTGTGGATAAAACCATGAAGGAAGAAAAAAAACTAATGGTTATTTAACACAATCTTTCAGAATGATTAACAGACAGCCAGTTTAGATCACATCTACTTTCTGTGCTTTTCCCTTTTGCTATGCTGAAAAGGGGTATCTACATGATACAAGGACCAACCCACTCATATTGCCATGGTAAAAATGCGACACAAAGGCACCAGGGGAGCGTTCAGTTGCCATCATCTGAAAGGGGCTTATGTTACCATGGTGATGTAGCCAGTTTAAAAGAGGGCCACCATTGTGGCACTGAAATCTTTGACTTTAATAACAACATAACCTGCCAACCCATTAATCTTGCTTTTTAGTACACCCCACTGGTGAGCAAAAATGATATGCTTCAAAAATCCCCCTCTGCTATCTGACAATAGGTAATGCTGACTGAATGAGTGGCAGAAAAGTATCTGAACCCCTCCTGTTACATTTTGCCCCTGGTTCCCTATTAATATTTATGCAGTCTTTTTCCCCCCAAATCTGTCTTTGCATTATATTATAGTCCCTGCCAAAGATGACAATGAGCTTTGAGAGATTACAATCCCCACGCCTGCAGCAAAGTACATAATCAGGCAGGCTAGATTAAATATGGAAACATCTGTCAAGGGTTAAATCTTTCCTTCCATCCTACACCTAAGTATAGACAGCCACTTAGACATTGTCCTCTTTTATTCTTTCAAAATGTCGATACCATGCAATTTAACCCCAACTGGCTCGCTTTCTTTCTTCTGCCTTTGTCTTGTGTGCGCATATGTAATTTTCCTCACCAGGAGCAGTCACTTGGATAGTTGCATGTCATGCATAATAAGAATCACTGACATTTGAGAGTGTAGAGAGGACATGCCGACAAATCCATATAATGGTCTATAACGGAGTACCCTATGAGTGAGCAGGTAAGTGCTTTTCTGCAAGCACACTGCAGCTCGACAATGAGCAGCACAAGGCACAAAGTCCAGGAAGTCCTGATATTTCAGCATGATAATAGACATGAACTCAGGTGGGGTGCCAGCTGCTGGAAAAAGTCTTATGTCTGAAAGGCCAGTCAAATTAACCTTTACACTAAGCCACTGTGCTTGGGTCATATCTCTGCAGGTATTCAGCTACACTATTACGCGCCACTGCTCCCCGATGGGTTCTGACAGAAGTATAAATGCAGAGCATAAGGCAGAACAGGGGCTGTAGGGGTGGTTGACAGAGAAACCATTACCACTTCCACTGGTAAATTGCTAAGATCAAAGCTGCACAGTCTTGAACCTTTCAGTGTTCCACCCCCCCACTGCACAACCTCAGATTCTATGTAAACTGGTTTTATTTGCAGTGGCAAAACATGCCCAGACTATGGTGTTAGAAATTGATTCATGGATGGTTTGTCATAAAAATTTAGCTTAAGAATAAAAAGAATAAAAAAGAATACAAATGAAATGTTTGTGCAATGCAACATGAAATAGCTTGGATGGTGACTATGATATGATAATGATGACAGTCTGAGTGGGATAAGGAGAATTAAGATCATCATCTATTTTTTAAGAACTACTACCCACCACCAATGGTCCATGAGCATGAAAGAGTCTGTTTTTGCCATTTTAGAGGTACAAGCCTTTTTAAGTGGTTTGAACAAGAGAAAAGGAAACAAAGAAATATCTGTACACTGTAATACACTGTAAGCACTGCTTTATGAGTATAAACTTTGAAAGTGTTGGTATTAATTCCACTATGGTCATTTTTTAGAGTGTAATGAATATCAGAAGTAAAACCAGACAGCTTAATTGCTAGGTACAGCAAAGAATGTTTTACAGCACTATGAATTTGTTGTAGTGTCAGGTGCAAATGGAGTAAAAACAAAAAGAAAATTGTGCAAAGGTCAGATTTTAAAAATCTTATAGGCATATCTGAAATATATACACATAACAGAATTTTAAAAAGAGATAAATTAGAATAAAAGGGTCAATAAAAAGTTAAATAAATAGTAATTGTGAGGGTTCAGGTACCGCCCTCTCATGGAAGTGAAAAAACACTCATATTGTGACATTGTTTATTATTTGAGACCACTAACATCTCTCTCTCTGAGGTCTTTCTGGGCATGGCTTCATGAAGCGCACGAGGGCAGCCCAAGGACCCAAGCTGCTGTGGATTGCCTGCTAATCATCGTGTTGGTGGCATCCATGGAGTTAGAGTAAACAGGGGTGCAAGTGTACAGGAATTATGTTTAGTTTACTTTGTTTAGATGTTTATTTGCTTTTCTGTCACTCATTTGTTTTTTTGGTAGTCACATTGTATGTTGTATGTAAATATTTCTCTAGCGCTCATCTGTAAATATTGATTTCCTTGTACAGTGTGAGTGAGTGGGGGTTCCGTCACTCAGTGGTGATGGCTTCGCCTGTACATTTATAAGAGCTGTGTAGTGGAGGAGAGGGGGGCAGTGTCTAGAGACAGAGTCTGCTAGTCATAGACATGAATGGCCTGAAACATGGAAGCTAGCCATGTGGGACTTTGTATGCTGGAATGACTAACTGTTGTTATACTTGCCGTCAACCATCCTGCCATTGGTGATCTATTCTATACATGCTGTTTTCCAAGTAAAGAAAAAGGTCTGAACACAACTGTGGAGTTTTCCTCCTATGTGTGTCGCCATGCTTAATCCTTCAAGGCCGCTAACAGTTTATCCTATTTGGAGGATTCATTAACAACGAGCACCATTTCCACACTAATATTTATTATATTGGTATGATACATATATCAATATTCAATACATCCTTAAGACGAAAATATTGTTATCATAGGCACTTTAAAAATACAGCGACCTTATAGTAGCACAGCTGCCCTCAACCAAAGAAGCAACATTAACTGAAGCCTGAAAATATCATGATTTATTTGACACTTCAAAGAGAATTATATATATGAAGAATTATGTCTCCAGAACCCAGTCCAATAGATTTGCAATCCATGAAAATTGCAGAATAGTAAAATAAATCAATTTAAATAATTGTCTAGAGTGTACGCTGTAACATTTTTAACAGCATAATTCCTTTCAAATTGCTGTCATTCTACGAAAACCAATTTACAAATGAATAGTAGTTCACTTTTTTTTTCTGTCCATCTTGTTATGACTTTGTATTAGGGTGGGCCAAAACTATTTCAAATACTTTGCTAGGAGTTTACAAAACTACAAAGTCTCAATAGGATTTTTCAATTTAAAGCATATATGTGCATATTTAGAGCTGTAGTGTAAATTTAAATTACGGGAGTAAGTTGGTGTTCAATATATTGATTTTGTGCAGGATTATTAGCAGCACGTGTCTCATTTTCGCCTTGTTCATTTAAAAACTTTCAGGCTACAGCACTGCTGCAGTTTATCATAAGTGAACTGAGTTCTCAACATGTGTATATCATTTAACATTTAAAGATTATTGTGTTAATATAGCAAAATCCACTCTGCTGTTAGTGAAATTCATTTGATCTGTCAATCAAGAATCTTGTGGAAATTTCCTTCAGGGACATCTTTGTTAAGAAACTTATGATCAAGTTCAGTTGCAAAATTTACAGAGAAGGTAATTTATACATGCTTGGATACAAATGCTTGCTAAATCCCCTTTATGTGAAACTACTCATTTACTTTGATAGAATTGAGAGCTGATATTAAGCAGCTGAGAATACACCTTGTGTTTCCTCCTGAACATCATGCCTTCTGTATAATCCACTCGCCTTCAACTCAGAATTTTATGTGCAGGGATTTTGTACTCACATCACCGCTGGTCCACTTGACTTTGATCCTTTCAGCCATCTGCTGTGTAAAGCCCAGAAGGTCATAACCCTGCCTACTCTGTAGGTAGAGCACACAGATAACCGGTAAACACTATAAAGTGTGTCACTACATAAAACATAGCACATAGAGATTGTTTCTGTCCAACAGTAATTCAAAAATCCAGCACAGCATTTGTTGGTGCCATCTGTCATTCAAACAGATCCTTTACTTTTCTAGTTCACAGAAAGATGTTGAGACAGAAAGGGCACATTGTTTTAGATCAAACATATACACACTCATACTATGACAATATTTCTAACCAGATGCTTTGAGGAAATAGTTCTGCAAAAGAAAAAAACATTGTAGAGTCTCAGTTTCAAGTTTACCTATAAAGTTTAACATACAACATCTTCAATGGCCTGTGGTGAATTCATACAACCACTCTGGCACATAAAGGACTCTTCCTATGAACACTGCGTTTCAGGAAGCAGAATAAAAGCTGTTTAGAGTAAATACTGTACCCTTGAGCTGTTTATGTGACCTTCTTTGTCTCCTGTTAAGTCGTGTGCGTGTGTGTGTGTGTGTGTGTGTGTGTGTGAGTGAGAAAGAGAGAGAGAGTGATGTAAGAGTAAGCCAGGGGAGAGTGCTGCTCTACTTTTGTTTTCCAGATGTACAGCCGCAAGGGAAAGGATAACACTGCACTTATGAAGCTGAGCATAATGACTTTGGGACAACTTTCTTAGCTTGTAGAGGTATAATCTGCCAGTTCAATTTTGTTTTCATTAAAAAAAAAGAAAAAAAAAACAACATTGGCTGTTGAAAATATTGACTTTCATACCACACATGTGCATTGCTTTTATGTGTACTAACACTATGTGAATGTGTCACTGGTCTGAACATGTGGCTCAGTCGAGAACTTTTCCAAAGGAACCCACCTGAATGCCAAAAACAAATACAAAAAAAAAACAACTTTGTCTCCAAATTTAACTTGTATTTTCAATGATAAAGGAGCATGATTACTATTCGGGTTTTACATTTTTTTGCAGTTAGCAGAGAATTTCTGTCCAGCGTCCCAACATATTACAATTAATATTTTATACTGGGCTGAACAACTGTTAAATCACTCTACCTATTAGATGCTGGGAAAAAAGAACATAATTTAGAAAAATGAAGGAAGGATGGGGACATAATTGTCATCATGTTATGTGGACAATGAGTCAAACTCTTTCTGCTTCATTCCATTCCATTTCAATTTTAATAGAGATTACTAAAATTGCTGTAATTGGTCCATTTATTAGTGAAGTCACTCAGATGATGAAGCGTTGTTGTGTTTTAAATCTTACACAGGTCATTTATATAACCTTAGTGAATTAACGCAATGACCACAAAACCTTCAGATATTGGTATATTACTAAGTATTGAAGTAATACAGACTAGACAGGTGAAACTGCAAAACCGTAGATAAAGCAAACCACAGTGATTATGTGCAACAGAGCATACAATAAATCACACGGTGCATGTATTAATGTATAAAGCTGTCATGTCTTGAGTGTGAACTCACCTTCTGCCAGACATAGGCTTCATGCAGAGTTATGATCTCATGGTCCTTGTGCTCACCCTGCACAGCGCACACCACACAGATGATTTGCTCATCTGGCTTGCAATAGAGGGAACCTTCCTCTCCATGCTCCTTGCAACGGAGCCTCTCTACTGTCACTACTTCTCTCTTTGCAGGCTCTCCAGCAGCCTCCGGCCCTGCTTCTGCACCCTGCACCCCTTCGCCAGGCTCAGCTTCATGAGGTGGAAAATTCTGGGCCTGCTCCCGTTCCTCAGCCTCCCCATTCTCATTGCCATTAGCAACTGCCATTCCAAGTGGAGCCTCTTCTTGATTTACAGCCATTTGAGCTGCACTCCCTCCTCCAGCCTTCTCCTCCTCGGCTTCGCCTCTAACTTTGGAGCGTCCATCTGTATCCAGATGATTTGCCTGGATCCCCTCATCGTTGTAAGGCATTAGTGTGTGACGTGTGCTGCTGGCATGTCTCTCAGCGTGGACAGGACAGAAGGCAAAACTGCAGATGTGACACACTTGTGCTGCTGGCTGGGCCTCATCGGGCTCGCATGCATCACATGAACCGTCCATCTGTGGCAAATCCTCCAGTTTTAGCCCCATGGCTCCTTCCAGAGGTTCCCCTTTGTGATCCATTGTGGGTGAAATAATTTGAGGGATCAATGAAGTGGACCTCATAGGAGACACAGAACAGGAACAGAACAGGACATAAATAACCATGACCTTCTGTGAACGCCTCTCATACATGCACAAGGGATTTTTTTTTTTTTTTTTTGAGATTTTTTATGCTAATCTTCACACTTATATAATGTTCCCACAGCAGATGACATGGTGGTCAAAGTCCACAGAAAACAACATCCAGGGCCACATTAAAACAGGAGCTACTACAAAACAAACAAACACAACAAAAACTAAATGTCTAAGTGCTATATAACCAAGAACGCTTCATCTGCAGAACTGCAGAACTGCAGCTGTGTGCAAACATTCTCACTTTATTTACAGACTCACAAACAGGTGTTGTGTAAACCTGTTCACTCAGCATGTGCAAACACCCTCCAGCTCTCCTGTCTCTTGAGACCCTGACCTTTTAGTTTTCCTTCTTTTTTTTGGTCTTCATGTCCACTCACCCTGCTGCAGGTGCACTCTGCTGGAGAGCGTCACAAAAAAAAAAAAAAAAAAAAATACATGCCTGTCTTTTCTTCTTCTTCTTTTTGTTTTAACTTTCCCTTTCACCTCTTAGACTTCCCCTTGTGGGGTGTGCACTGTTCGTGCACTCTTCCCTGCTGCTGCCACAAACTACTAGAAAATGTACTATAACAGAGAAGCACCTCCTCTTTCCTTTCCCCCACCACCTCTCTAATGTTTTTCTCTCTTTCCGACTCACGTTATCACCCAGTGCTTCTTCACACAGACCCGCGGGTATTTTAACTGTCTCAAGGCGCAGTGTGTACTTACTTCGTCCGTGTGTCCCTCTGAAACCAGTCTTGTATGTGTGTGTGTAAGTTGTTTAGAGATGATGTGGAGTCTGTGAAAAAATTAGCTCCTCAGCTAACTTCCTTAGCACAAACCGTTGTGGTTTTCAATTCTGCTTCAGAGCTGTCGACTGGTAACAGTGTCACTGAAAACACGAAAGAAAAACAATTTTTCAATCCAACAGCCTTTACTTCCTTATTTTCATCACCTGCTGTTTGCTTTTTCTGTTCTTTTCTACTTCCTGCTGGTAGTCTCCGGAGTGTGTGGAAACGACAGAGACACGCAGAGGCTGGGGGAGAGAAAACTCGTTTAACAAGTGATGACAAACCCAAAGCAAATCCTTTGAATCTTAATAAGAGTTATTATTTCATTCTTTTTTTATATTTTAATTTTTTTTAATTTTAAGCAGGCACAATGCTTTTCTTTGTTCCTCGTATCATATGAGAAAAAGCAAATACGATGCTTCTTCATATTAAAAAAATGTATTTCAAACACAATAACCTGTAAACAACACACAAATTGTATATTTTTTTAAAAATAGGGATATTTTTTAAACATGTTATTATTATTAAACATATTAAATGTTGTTGGTGCAGATTCCTAGACATGCAGGTCATGATAATCCTAAATTTTCCTGGGTTCTTGAAGACAGTTCTGTTCTCATCTAAAAGGCTTTTTTTAGGTGCTGAACTTATATCAATGCTAAAAATTTCATTTCCGTGAGCTCTTTAAGTTACATGTGAATTTTTGACCAACCTGTGTGTGACTTGTGTTAAGTCATAGCACATTTAAAACTAAGGTGCTTCACTTAACAAATGTAAGACACTATAAATTATACTTAATAAAAATCACTTTAAATTGTAATAAAAGTGTAATGTAACAACATGCCATGAATTAAAATGCTAAAATTATAAAACTGATAATTGTTGCAATAAAATACTGAACATGAGACAAAAGCAAGGGGGATTGGTGGGTGTTCAACAGATTTTAAAACTCCTAGTGGGAGCAGATTTTATGTGCAGTGGAAGCCTGCTCCATAATTCAGGTGCTGCACCGCTCGCCCCTTTTTCTGAATCTTTTTTTTTTTTTGGGCACCCCGAAAAGCAACTGATCAGATGACCTTAATGCTCTGGCTGGAGCAGGAGCATGGAGTAGCACAGTCAAACAGAGAGGTGCCAACCCCTTCATAGCTGTAAAAGTCAATAATAAAATTTTAAAATTGAACCGGATTTCAGTGGAGAGAACTTACTGGTGTGATGTGGTCCCTCTTTTCTCTTGCCAGTTAAAAGCTGAGCAGCTGCCTTTTGCACTAGTTTCAGGCATTGGATGGATGGTCCATACCCAACTCCCCTAGACTACTGCAAGGTTTTGCAGTAGTCTGGAGGGTTGTTTGGAAAGTGTGTCTCACTTTCTCCAGATCAGGGTGGAGGTATTGTCTTCTGAAGCTATATAGCACTTTTGTAGCTCCTTTTTCCTCATACTGTGAAGCTCTATGATGCAAGTGAGCAGCTGGCTGGAACATGCCCACTTTTTGTCAATGAAAGTTAATGATGGCTACCAGCTCCTTCAGTCAATCCTGCAAATATTCGGTTTTGGTTAGTATTTCACAGGCAAAAAACCAATAAGACCACTGTGTTTAACTGATGCTGGCTTTGTGCACACTGCCAATTGTGTCACTAAGCTTTGTAGAATTACAATGGCTGATGAAAAAGTGATGATGGATAGCCAGTGGCTAAGCAGGCTACTAATCAAAAGTGTACGCCACATGTTATAAATAAATGTATTTCTTTGTATAAATTCACCTGACATGATACAAATAAATTTCACATCCCCTCACACTTGTCATCTATGAAATCTGGCTCTTGGACAATTCTTCCAAATACATTTAAGATGGACAAGAATTTAAATTGTTCTTCAAAGTGATTGACACTATTTCCTGTGTGCTAACGGACTTGATGTCAGCACAAAGAACACTTAAATACAAGCATCCCTAATGATGTAAATTGCATTATTTCACATGACGTGAGCAATGTACACATCTGCATTGTTTCCAGTATAGTGTTGCTTTTTTCAGTAGAACAATGTCCAACCACATTCTGTAAGAATGGGCACTGCAATGCATGTTAGTGAGAGCCTGGCTGCTGAAATAGTCTGTGATAAATCCACACCTGTTGCCCACTAAAAATACATGGCAAAAGAAAATAATATTGAGTAGCTGAATTCCTTGCATGCAAGCAAATAAATAGATAAATAAATAAATAAA
>JAOWBL010000021.1:12196558-12210720 GCA_028564865.1 Zenarchopterus dispar | reverse complement strand
TTGGTTTTCTTCACTTTCCAAATGAAACATAATGTTGCACAAGGGGATTCCACAGGTTTAACCATCCTCTTATGGAAAATAGTGATGTTTTTTCCAAAGTTTTTGAGAGAATTTAAAGAAGATAAGTTCTAAACAAAGAGTGTCACCCAAAAATATTTTTGACAAATATAATTAACAGTGAAAGAACTCTGTCTTGTTGTGGAATTTAAGTTTTGCTAATGAAATGGTTAAGACTTAGACAGTTATGTAAAGCATTTTTAAGTCCAGTGTTTTAACTGACAAAATGGACACTACAGATTACTTACCTGAATTTGATTGAATTATTTAATATCAATATTTAAACATTGACTATTCTGTAGACGTACTTCAGTTAACCAAAAGTGTAGTTTTTAGCAGCAGTCCCTTTGCCTCATGACAGACAATCTATAAAATAGACAAAGGAGCATTTGTTGGAATAAAAAGATTAACTAACAGGAACCCAGACCTATTTAGTCAGAAATTTGAATGCTTTTGAAAATTAAATGTCATCAGAAGAACAGTCAGCTTTGTCTGTGATTCAAATCAAATTACTGGCTGAACATAACAACATTAACTCAAATATACTTGAGCCAAAATGCAACAACACAGCCATAAAATGCTGCTTGTTTTCAGTATTATTGTATCAGTTTGTTGATACTTCTACATTCACCAGTCACTTTTTTCAGTGCACCCAAACCAGGTGAGTATCTGGTATACCTGGTGAGTGACTGTATATTTTCCTGATAATACTTGGGATTATTTCAGTGGAGTGTTTTGGCAGTATAATACTGGTACCATAGATCACTGGCTCTAATCAGGGCTCAAGAAGAAGAAGAAGAAATCATTATAATTTTTATTGCCCACGGAGAAGTAATTTGAGTTTATATCACAAAATGCACAATTATTTTCCAGTTGTGTACATTTGAATGGCAGAAAAGCAATCATGTGATTTGACCCATTTAAATTATTGTAATAAATGATAATACAATTAAAGATGTGAGGTTATGTAATGGAAAAGACTTGGCTAGAAGGGTCAACTATATTTTTTAACCAGTATTCCCATTCTGTTTATATCTTTACTTTCTGTATATGGCAGCACTGAGAGACAATGGAGTAGGATTAAAGGTCTGGAGAGAGAGATCCAGAGACATGAGGAAAAACAAGCTGCTCTCTGTGGGGAGATTTAGAAAGGCTGTTGAAGTGGGCTTCACACAAGCAGTATTTGGCAAATGCTTGTTGACTGGTAATCAGATTTGATTGGCACATCACCAATAACTCTCAACCATGTTCCAAGAAAGCCTCCAGACTCCTCCTGAAACTGATAATCATGCTGTTTTTGCCCTAGCTTTGAATGGTTTGAGAAGGATTTTCTTTAGATAACCACCCAAATTATGTATCATAAGATTATGAACATAAAAGCTGAGTCAATGAAACATGCATAACTGGAAAAAGCAAATTTGTCTTGGCGTAATGCTTCTGCCATGCTGCTGATGACTAAAACTTAAACTGTTTTCAGAGGGCATTCACTCCTGATAGATGTATCACTGTGACTGGAGCCGTAGCTAACTTGTAATTGAGAGAGCAAATGGTTTTTCTTAGCATATCACAGCACAATCACATTCAGCCTTGTATTCTTTTATATCACTGAACCACACTGCATACCCAGAGTGAAGTTAAAACAGTCATTTAGTTTATATCAAAATATCTCACTGCATTACATTTAACTACACAGGAAAAAGACAACATCATCTTGAATCCTGAAAAAAACTGAAAAACAATTAAAAGGCTCATTGCCTTACAGTTCATTAGAATAAGCACTCGATATGAATGCAATATGTGGCTCCTGGTACAGTGATCTGTTTTTTTTTCTCTACAGGGGAACTGTAATGAAACAAAAAGTGACACGCAGTAGGAGCTAAATTTGTTTACCTAAATTGTGTTTCTGTAGCTCAGGAAAAAAAGCTGTGCATGGACGCTGGTGACATAAAGAACATCAAGCTCTCGCAAATACCAGCCAAGATTGAAGGAGGGGGCGTTGGCAGACTAGTGGAGCAGACAGAAAACATTCACTCAGTGCCTTAGTTTTAAAAATTGTAGCTCTGCCATGATTTTACTTGTAGGCCTAAAAGATGAAATGTCCTGAAGTACAACAGCACTGATTTGTCAAAGAATCACTTCTTATTGCAAGTTAGCATTTCCCCTGAGAAATAGCTGAGAAACATCGAACAGAAGCTGTTTGTGAGCTTGTCGTGTAGTCTAGAGACCACTCAAAGCAGAATAAGTAAATGTAAAACCTTTAACTCCCACAAAACCTGGTGTCATGCATCAGACTGAAGGTTTTACTCTGCTGCAGGTAACCTGCTAAATCAGAAATAGATAGGCCCCTGCAGCTTTACTCTCTCTGTAATGTTTGTTTGTCTGTTTATAGGACAATTTGGGAGAATGAACCTGTCAAGACCAATTACACGGAGGATTTCACAAGTGAAAAAAAAGAGAGAAGCAAAATTAGCACAAGGAGGGCCAGAACCAAGATCTTAAAATATTTTGCCAAAGGATATGTATGTCTCCTCAAACTACATGCTTTGGTCTATTTCAGTTGGAAAGTAAAAGTACATTAAATTAGTATAATTATAACTACCACATTCTCTTGTGACAACCCTACAGACTATGTCACAAATACATTTGATTAAACATATTAAGGTTAATGCACCAGTCTTTCAACAAATCCTCAATTTATAAAGGCTTTTAATAAAAATTTAATAAAACTGAAATAGTCAGAGTCTGTTTATTTAACTTGATTATTATTTTAGACACTCAACCAAGGAAGTAATATTGTAGGTAAAGATTACTTGTTTGGACTGCATAAATTAGTAACCCAATTTTTGTGAAACTTAGTGTACAGTTGGAGCATGGGGAAAAGAACAGTACATTTAATTTCAGTGTGGATTGTTATCAGTTTTGCTGAAACTGCAAAGAATAGTCCTGGAGGTCTATGTCTGCTGATTGTGAAAATGGAAATCTTAAAGGTACATTCCTGGATTTAAAAAACCCCTAGGTTTTATATTTGATGCTTAGTAATGTAAACTTTTGTTGGATACCAAAACAGTATAAATCATAGCACTTTTGAGTTAGGATAGAATATGAGTTATTACAAATGTGTAGCAAAATATGCAAAATTAACTGCTATTTCAAGCCTCTGACAACATTCAAAAATGTCATTCCTCATAGGTAGTGCCGTGGGTAGGGTCCCTAGGGACAAATTGAGATCATTTTAAATATATTTGTATAGAAAAAATGCATAAAAAAATTGTTAGTAAAAGAATCTCCAGCTGGTTGCTCCCACATTGTCAACATTGTCAATTACTGCTGTTGTACCAACAACTATTAATAGAAGCAAAAGAAGGAAAGTTGATGGTCTCTGCTTCCAATAATGACCTATTTTGTTATAAACATGCAAATACAATATAGGCTTATGGAGGCAGAGGCCACTTTGCTGCAAAGACATATTCTCTCATTACTCAGAATTACTTTGATTTGGTTGTTTGTGTCACAAAAATTGAGCTCTTTACTATCTAATTAATATCTCATAATAGACAGAAGCTTGCTTTAACTCTTGAGTTTTCTTTTAGTAGGACCAACTGTAGCAGTTAACTAACATCAGGACAGTGCTAACATGTGGTCATTTGTTGTGTTATTATTTGTGAAAAAATGTTTGTAGAGTAATTCCCCAGCCTGTATATATAAGACACAGTGCTGTTAAGTGTCAGAAAAAAGAAAGTGGAGGAATCATTGGCTGTGGATTAAGTTTGAGAGAAGTTGGAGGGTACACAGTTGAGAAATAAATTATCATATTTAAGGTGTAATGCAAGAACAGGCAGTGGTGCGTGAATTGTTTAATCAGAGAATCAAAAACATGAAGGGGTGAAGCGAATTCAGTAAAGGAGAAGGTGGAAAACAAAAATAAACACTGGTGTGGCTTATTGCTTAAGCTGAACAAAGGTCGAGAGAGGCGCCAAAGTTGTTTATTTTCTCCTCAACAGGTAATTTACCTCACTAAATATAGATGCTGTTTGTGATAGATAGTGGGCAGAGGACGTTTAGGATAGTTGCTATCTTCAATTTAAGCACTAGATACCAGCAATTCTATAATAAATTAAATAAATAAATAAATAATCGGTTAATTCCTGTTGAGAAGAAACATGATTGACATCCCCTGAACTTAAAAGCCTTCCCAGAGACCTTGTTCAGGTTGTATTAGTTCATTTAGTGAAGACAATAAGGTTATTTTGGTCAGGTTTATGATTCATGATTATTCATTTAGACACCAATACAGCCTTGATGAACTATCCTTTGCCACTGGCATCTGAGCAGTTTCCAGCATCAAGATAATTGAACGGCTGTCTGGTGGTTGTGGCACATCTGGTGTTTGCTCAGCCAAAAAGGATACATATCAAACCATTACTCATTCACATTACTGCCTACTAGAACTGCCAGAATCAAATACAGCTGTCTAAATTCAGGGATACAGGCCGATGCTCCTTCTCTATCCCTGCATATCCCCTGGAACATTGTCTGGGACTACCACTCCTCCACTTATTTTCTTTTCAGCAACATTTCCAAAGTTTGCATCAGATTTGCTTGACAATCACTTAGAAAACATGGAGCCACAGTCCCTAATGAGAACTGAATGTCTATTTTTTATTTTCATAATTTGCCATGAGCAAATAGATCATAGTACCACATCAGACACAATTTTTCTTTAATGTTGTTTAGGGCCCTGTGGGTTACATTTGTCTTTGTGGCTCACTTATCTATTTTACAAAGATACGAAAAACAAATTATAATGTGTTGCAGCCTTCAATCAAAATTTTTTCTCTTCATTTTCTTTCTTGTATTTTTTCTCACTAATTTAGTAAGAGCATGACCTCATGCATGCTCTTTAACCCCAATTTCCAATTACTGTATGTAAATGAAAGTGTCATTTTAATGTACATCTATTTATAAGTCTTTTACAATCTAAGATAATTTTTTGATCATTTATGTAAGCTCAAAGATTATAGTTTAACCAACAGGTTGAATTTCCTGTTCTTTCTTTGGTTTTCTTCAGCTGTATATGATTTGCATGTATCTAATTTGCATATAGTGCTGTGAATCTTATTTAAGACAAAATATACACAGCAGATCAACTGGTCATCCTTTTCTGAGTGTTGGCATAGTTTTCTACCCAGTCCTGTTTGAGTCAAACACTCTCATAAAAAATGTAACAGGTTTATAAACCATAATGGTGTCACACAAAAGATGCAGAAATTCAGAGATTGTAACAGTTTACTTTGCCTGTTGTTTTGTATATCATGTGATGTAATGCCAAGCTTTCTCCATGTATTAATCCTAATAAAGTGTTTTGTATCCCTGACCCCAGTGATGTGTCTATTAAATGTCTAATCCTAACCATGTAGATGTTGTGCAATGCTCTAATCACAACTCACAACAAAGTTAAAAAGAGTCAAACTTGGTTCTTTAAGGTGCAGCTTCAACTTTCACCAACTCCGATCTCCTTCTGTTATTGTACATGTTAGAATTGTGCAATATCACAACTGTAACATAAGGTATGCATGTCACAGTTTGTGAATGAAAACATAAGCAATTGCTGGTTCTATGATGACAACATATTGATTTTACTCATTTTGAATGGTTAAGACACAGTGTTGGTTGCTTGGCCATCCATATCCATTCAGTTCTGTTGCAAAATGTAGTGGGTCTGGTATCCTCCTCCCTCTCCACAGCCATTGCCACTGGTACAGAATATGTCGAACCAGTTACAGAGCTGCTTTATGCAATGACTCATACAGCAGTGTCCTACAGCCACTATTAAAAAAGACCAAGATGACAGCAGAATTGCTAATAAGACCTTGCTTGCTGCTCTGCCTACTTCTCATGCTTCAGTCCTTTGATAGGTTGCATGCCTATCCAACAACATCAATCATTTTCTTCTGTCAACTGGTACTGCTGCCCCCTGAAAATCAAATATGAATCCCACAGAAGCACACTAACCCTGTGTCTCAAAGAGGAAAATAGTTAGAATGGCTGGCCAGGCTGCTGTGTAGGCATGCTGTGACATTAAAAGGTAGATGCAGGCATGTAATAGTCACGTGCAGTCAGGAGTTTCCTATTGCTCCTCTTCCTCCTCATCCAACTCCAATGACATAGCAGCTTTAAGCTCTCCTGCACACTGCTTAGAGAAAAAATAAACCTGAGCTTCCTAAAATAACTTAAACATATAAGACATAAGTAGGTTCTTCCTTCTCTTTTAACACATAGGAGAAAATTTCTGTCAATTATAGATTGATTTGATGTGATTTGTTTTGAAAATAAAGCTTGGGCAACAGCTGGAAGCTGCTAGAGCTGTAACAAGCCAGGAAACAAAACACACTTTCAATCTATTTTTTTTTTTTTTATATTCAGTTGAATTCTTTGTTGTATTATGTTCAAGTTCTCCCAGTGTGCCAAGTATTTTGCACAACTTTCTAGCAACAGCAAGTTTCAAGAGTTATTCATTTTCAACACCAAAGCGTATTGAATTGAATTTTGAAATGTGTATTTGATCGCACCTGAATGAACCTCAGATTCAGGAGAAACAGTGTGGGTTCTGCCCTAATCGTGAAACACTGAACAGCTCTATAGCCTTGCTAGAGTCCTAGACAGGACATGGGAATTTGCCCAACTAATCCATATGTGCTTTGTGGATGCAGAGAGGACATTTACCTGGCTTTACCAGGTAAATGCCCTGTGTTTGGTCATCTGGTTAAAGTGCGTCCTGTAGGTCTCCCAGAGAGGTGTTTTGGGTATGTCCAAACACAGGAGGCCCTGTGAAAGACTCCAGACACCATGGAGAAATTATATCTCCCGGCTGGCATGGTATTTCCCTGGATGAGCTAGAAGCGGTGGCCAGGGAGAAGGAGATCTGGGGATCTCTGTTGCTGCACCCTCAACCCAAACTTGGATAAGTGGAAGTTAATGGATGGATATTTGATGGCAGACATATTGACTTGACCTCAGACTCCAGTCCTTACTTAGAAGAGCAATCTGTATAGACCTGAGTTATCTTCCAAAAAACAGTCTTTTACGGTTTTATACCTAGAATTGAGACTGTGAGAAGAGAGTAGCATGTGAAAACAAGATGTCGTAGAAGATTCACAAGTGTGAATATACAGCCAATCAATCAAAATATGTGGGAGCACACATAAACTGCAACCATCAGGAGACATCTTTGTAAGATGATTTCTTGAGGAAAATTCTAGTGGTTATTGTCCATGCATAATGATGTGTGGTTTGAAGCCCCACAACCAGCTGCTATAAAGATAGCATGATGATCATATGCTCAGAGTATTGTTTGCTTCTTGGAGGCAAGAAAATGATTGCACCATTGTATGGATTTTACTGTATTGTGCATGGAGTGTGATTTTAATTCTATTAAAAGCTGTCATGCATAAGGAGAGACAGTTTCCCTCACAGAAAGTTAATATGAAAATGACCGGGTTCTATCAGGATTCATAAAGTATTAGAATTTGTTCTTGGTGTCAGGAATGTTTTTGTCTCTTATTTAAACTGTTGTGGTTTCATTCATTTTGTTAAGAATAATACCACTCTAGTCACGATCTTTTAGATACACACATCCTGCATCTTCCACTACGGTGGAAAAAAAAAACAGCAGCTACAAGGCAATCATTAGTTTGTTCCGGGTTGCTCTCTTAGCTTTACTCACACGAGTTTTCTTGCTGCATCTGTACTTCATCAGTGGCAAGCAAGTGTGTGCTTGCCTCTGAGTGAGACTTGAACAGAGAGCACACCACTTGTATTTTTAGACCATTGCCATCTAAAAATTTCAAACCATAGAAGAAGTTGTGTAAATAAAATATGGCTGCAAACAGAGATTGACGTCATATCTAGCTTGCCCACAACAGTATCAAACAAAGAATAGTCTTGCATGGTTGGCCACAGCTGGATCACTGTCTGGTGTGATGTCATAGGATAAAGAGCAGATTGCTGTTACTGTGGAGTATAACAATGACATTTAGTGTTTTTCTCTGGAGGCCCTCTCTGCAGGCCCCTAAGTGTGCGCACCAGGTCACAATATTCTTCTGTGCCCTCAGATGCATGACATTCTGGCACCAGTGTGGCCTTAGAGGGTTCTCAGGATGGATACTCATGCCAAAAGCCTTCAAACCTTCCAAATCCCTGGATGGAGCTCTCCAGGAGTCATGCTTGATTGCCTGGGACTCAGCTTTGCAAAATGCTGAGACAGACAGTTCCAAGATGAGAAGAGAGTGTGAGAAGGAGAAAGACACACCTTTGGTGAATTAAAATTGTACTTTTCAATACACAAAGAGTACCATTAACTCTTTGTTAAATCATACATGATGTAAGACATTTGCATGCTTCTTGTTTGCAAAATGGAAAACATATTTCCCAATGAAACCTGACAACCACTCAAGGTCTTTCACATCATTGAACCCCCCATGCCCACCCATTATCCCATCACACTGACATTGACCTTCTCAGTTGTTAAGTTTGTGTCATTTAATCAGAGTCAAGCATAGATCACAGAGTACAACGACACATGCCAGTCATGACATGGCAACACAAAACACATTCCAATCTGTGAAAAAGAGGAAAATCTGATGGATGAGAGAGGCTGAATGAATGAGATCACATTTGACTCAAATGCTGAGGTAATTGTATACTTTAAAGCAAAATAAAAGGCTGTCCAAAGAGTCTATACTAATGACAACAAAATGAAGCTTTTTGTATGTGTGTGTGTGTATGTATCTGATTTAACCAACAGAACATTAGAAAGAAAGAATAGAGTAGATTAAGGGGAGGAGGATAGGAGGACAGAATACATTTATTGCAAGGGTAGAAAGATGTGAAGGAGAGAGAAAAAGTGAGTGAAGGGAAAGAGATTGAATTTCATCTTCACAGGTGAGGACACTGCCTGCAAGCAAACAAAAGGATGAAAAGATAACCTGCTGCTGATCTCTAACTGATAGTTGGCTAGTACCCTGTCTTTCCAATGACGCTTCCTCCCTTTGATTTTTTTTCCTTTCTTTTTTTCCTTTTGTTGCAAGTCTCTGCTATCAGATATCAGCTTTATAACAAATACTTGTGTATCAGAGGGCTGACGTGCTTCATCAGTAAATGAACATGGGAGACTAACTGTCACAAAGTGTGGAGGAAGTTGGGGACAATCATATAAGATGAAAAAGAAACAAAGAAACAACATAGAAAGAATGGATTCATTATTTTAAAAATGAAAATTTAAAGACAGTTAAGCCTCTTATTAATTTGACCGATATTGCAAATGTTGCATGTGAACATGTGCACACACACTTATGCCATCTGTTTATCCCCTGTCTTTAGATGAATACACATCTAGTCGCTGCAGAAGTAGATTATAAGATTAAGTGGTGTGCTTCTGGGAAAAAAGAAAATAACAAAAAAGATGATGGGTGACTGAATACAGCAAGTCCATAAGTACTTCAAAGAAATCCCTCTTTAACTATTGTGTGTGTGTGTGTGTGAGTGGTGTGCATATGCATAGGGAATGTAATGGTGTAAAGTACAAATGAACTAAATATTTACAGTTGTAAAATATTGGAGACTAAATGTAAAATTGTGACAGGGAAGAGGGCACTTGGGTTATCTTTACTTTGTAATAGCTTTACAGGAAGGAGGGAAATTAATATTAAATCAGTAGGTTTGATAATCTACCCTGGGTGGGAAGTAATATGCGGACAATCACACTAACTTTGTCTCTGATGCTTTTCATCTCCTGTGCTTGCAAAATTGCTCAAGATTGCCTCATAGATAGACCACATAATCCTGTGGGATTAAACGGTTTTACATGGAAGTGATGTTGCATTGCTGCACAGAATTCTTAAAACATGGTAAATATGAATGCTATCAGAGCTTTGAAGTTAAAACACTGCAAGGTCAACATTTTTCCTGCTTCCTATGTTTCTGTGTTCACCGTCCCCCCTTCTGGCTCCCTCTGTGTGTTTAGAAACAGGATCTTATTGCCTAAATTGAAAAAGGGACTGCTCCACGACGTTCAACACATGGCAGCAGATGTGTAGCAGCAGTGTGTGAGGGGGAGGGGGGATAAACTGGAGATAAGAGACAAATAGAGAATCGGGAAGAGCAGGGTAAGGAAAGAGAAATATGACAAAAGTGAAAAATCAGAGAAATGATGGTTATTGGCAGACTGGGGCACAGAAGAGAAAGAACGATGAAAAAAGGAAGAAAAGAGGGAAAACAAATGGAGAGGAGTTTAGAAGCTCTCAAACACTTTGCAGTCCCTGCACAGCAGATGCCATATTCTGTCTTGCACAGTGATCCGTGGGCCTGCTCTATTTATACCCTCGCCATGTTACTTCAGGGCCAGCGAAACACTCACAACACGTACTCATCAAGCATCAGGCTTGTGCAGTTCCCCTGGCTGACTGAAATGAAGCAGGTTAGATGAAGAGGCTCCCTCTGGCAAATCATGTGGAAAGCTAACACAATGCATACATGTGCATATTTATAGTATAATATGCATAGGAAAAGAGCAAACAGTGGTCTGACCCTTTTGAACCACCCCATATTACTGCAATTAAAGTCCACAAATTCCACACCATTATTCCAAATTCTAAATCAGGTGGGAAACTTGAAGAGGAAGTGTTTCTGCAAGTGTTTACATAGAAAAGGGCTAAGTGGAAAGAGACTATTTGAATTTTGAAGTGGAAACAATCAGTAAACTTCCACATACTCGCATCCGTGAAAGTGGATTTCAAAACCTACGATAAAAAGAGGAGAAAATTGTATATAAATCATCAGCTTTATCCTCATCTTGAATGGTTGCTCTCATGTGGGTGGAAACTTGGTAACAGCACAGCTTTAATCTAAAAAGCAGTGTGCTGTGGACGTGTCTTTACTCATGCTATATCTGTAATCTCATCTGGCGAGCTATGTTGCATTGTTAAGAAGCAGCGCCCCTGCATGTTAAATGGCCTCTGTTTGTAATCAATCAGCCCAAATGTTACAGAAGCAAAACAGGGTTCATTACACATCCGCTCAGAGAAGTGACTCCACGCTTCACATCCATCAACTTCAGACACCGAGAAGCTCATGCAGTGTAACGTTAGCTGGCTGGGTTGGCAGAGGTGCTCACGCACAAATACAAACATGCTCACACTTTAGTTTGTGACCTATTAGGTTATGTGCAAAATCACACAAATTCTAATAGGGCAGAACGAGGGGGTGTTCAACTGCAGGAATAGTCTATGCAAATACAATATGAAAGCAATCTTTGAACGGTCACCTTTGATATTATAGAAAATAAAAGGCTACAATATAAGTGTGTGTGTTGAGAGTTAGGGAGAATCCCCCCACCTCTATTTGGCCATACAGGATATTAAAAATGGATGAAAAATCAAGATAATTTCATGTATAACTGTGTGTTAAACAGATGCTGAGAGTTTCAGCTGACAGAGGTACAGAGGAAGAGACGAAGCTGTGTAACAGAGAACAAACGCTTCCACCTCTTTGAAGTGGACCCTATCACCCTCACATTTCCACTCTGCACCCCCTCCACTGTCCATCAGCAAGCCATAAATCAAGGCTCTCATCTGCCGATGTGCCTCTGAAGTTTAGGAATGCCCGTGTAGGATTTGAGACCCAGTGAATTATGGGAGCACCTGGGAGGGGTGAAGAGAATTGGGTAGAGAGAGGAAGGGGGAGTTCAAGCATTCTTGTACGTATGAAGGGCAACATGTTGACAGCCAACAAGGCTGATGGATTAGTTCTGGTGCACAACTATCTTAGGTGTGGCTAATATGCCTTTGAATCACAGATTAAGGGTGAAATACAAGCATGCTGACCACATGCACATACCATTATACACCTACTGTTTTTACAAGATGGACTGCACGATTTCAACACCAACTTCTGTTGCAAATAAGGGGTGGAAAGGGAAGGGATAAGAGAAGGAGGAATGTTTGTGAAAAGGCACAGGGTTATAAAAACAAAGCTAGTTTTACATTCCTCACAACTGCATGCTCGGAGTCACTCACTGACCTGACTTTAAGTTGTGTCGCTGACCTTCAGTTTGTGGGAATCTGCTTACCAGGTGTGGCGTTTTAATTGCCCTTTGAGTCTGTTATCTTCTGCGGTGCACTTATACAATAAGCATGTAGCACTTATTGATTGATGAAGATACTGTATTTTATGTCTTTCAGATTTCCATTCATCCCAAGAAAACAACCAGAACCAATAATGATGATGATCACAGACAGAGTTCTTTTATAAACACTCAATACTTGATATCAGCAAACCAAAACATGATATTCTTTTTAATTTTGCCGATCGTTTATCAATAAGTAAATTACCAGTGCACACCTTACCTGATTGGAAACACTTACTCACTCTGCAACAAGAACCCTGCAAAGAACTCTAAAGGAGTATTGATTATTTATTTGACAGCATGCTAAAAGATTAGATTGAGAGCCACATATTACTCGCCAACTGATGATCCACACAAAAATCATGTAAATGAGAAAAACCACATGGTTTACAGTGCTGAGCTGATTAGAAAATGCTTTTAAAGAAAAGGGCTTGGCTGATGTCTCTGTCTGATGTTCATAATGCCATTTTGGGATTAAAAGCAAAACCCCAATTCAATCTCATTAAGAGTGGAATAAAGGACTGATTTATTGATTGATGAATGGTTCAATATCAAAATTGTTGTCAAATCATTTTCTGTTTGTGAATAAGTCAGTTCATTGACTCATCATTTTACTGAGTGTGTGTTGGCTCTGGATGGCAACACAAACATCACCACACTGCCTGCCGCTACCTCTCCACCAGCGGGCAAAACAAGGAGAATATACAGAAAGAGGCTAAACACAAATGAATAAATCACTTTGATTCACTGGCTTTGCCCTAGCTGGGGAAGCAGGTTTTCTGTCTTGGAACATCTCATAGCCCGATTTTGTACTTTTCAATTTCCTGATGGGCGGCCATAATTTTGAACATTAAAGTTTACTCATATGCAGCAGTTGATCTCAATGATATATTTCAAACCCCAAGCGTCCAATAAATCCCTCTCTTTTCTCTTGGAAAAGATCAATGACAAAGAACTAATGAGGTGGTTTAAAAATCGAAGAGGGTGGGGGGGATGAGGGGTGGGGGCAATTGACAGAGTCAAAATGAGAGAAAATAAATATCCCCCATGTGGTACAGTGTTTTATTGCGAAGGACTGGAAGATTTAGTTTCTCTTCCTGTAGCATTGATTGTGCAGAAGATGTCTTTGTAAGGCACTGACCCCCTCACCCCCCGGCCGCCTGTCCCATTCAGCCATTCACCACCACATGCAATCAATCAATACCCACAGGATTTTAAAATGGTAATATTTGCACAAACCAAATAGATATGAAGTACAAGACTGAGGAAGAGAGTAGGGGAAATAACGGAAATTCAATTCAGTTCAATAATACGTTATTAATCCCCGAAGGGAAATTGTATGGGTAGGACAGAAAAATGAGAATGTATTGAACTGAGACAAGGACAGCAGGCACACCTCAATGTCAAGTCTCTTGGTTTGTTTTTTTTTTTCTTTTTTTTTCACAATATGATATACCCGTGGCATTTCCTGTAACACAATGTTGTCTGTCAAATGCTGTGTTTTATTGAAAGGATTTTTAAAACTCTCACATTTAACATTTCAAGTCCGGTTGCCAGATGAAGCAGCAGAGTATAATGTCGATAAACAAAGGTTTGCTGCTAGAATTGCCTCTCAGTGTGGAAGGAAATGAACCACTACACCCTGCATTGTTTCCCCTTTGGTTAGAGTAATTTGAGGGTGTGATGAAGTGCTAGACACTAAGCCTCACCCTGCAGTCGTGTCAGAGTATAATTGCTGTTGCTGCTGGCGTGGGAGTCCTGGATGCCTCAATCCTATTATCTGAGACGAGTCAGGTTACAGGTGAGACACGGAAGGGGCCCGTTCGTGACAGGCAGTATTTTTAAAGTGCACATGCAATACTATCCAGCGCATCACATTGTTGCATTTACTGTTTTATTGTGCAATGCTTGTCCTTAGAAGTGT
>JAOWBL010000021.1:12180525-12195829 GCA_028564865.1 Zenarchopterus dispar | reverse complement strand
TGCACATGCAATACTATCCAGCGCATCACATTGTTGCATTTACTGTTTTATTGTGCAATGCTTGTCCTTAGAAGTGTTTTTCAAGATAACTTATATAACATGTTTACAGACAAGTTTAAACAATGCAGTACATTTCTTTGAGGCCATATTTATTGATTCTTATGCTCTTCATTATTATTACCAACTCAACTGACCTGAGGCTGATGAAAAATGAGAATTTACATCAAATATGTATCATATCATATGTAGAAGCAGGCTCTGCGATGGATCGCCATTAATTTCTAATAAAAGCTGCTCAGCAGGCAGAAATAGCACAGCATGGTTTGTCTCCATCTAGGACTTACAAACATGGTGATAGATAAAGCTTTTAGCTTGCAGACAGCACTCTTTACATTACTATTCTCCATCATGGATGAAACAGACTGTGACTGTCACGGTCATGAATTTTGAGCTGATAAGCAAAGCAATATTAGGATATTTGGCTTTGTTACTAATCAACAATGCTATTGTCAATAGCTGCTCATCAAATACATAGACATTTCAAGAGAGCAAGCTAGAGAAATACTAAAACACCAATCAGAGACACTAATTGAGACTACAGGAATGATTATCGGATGAATTTGTTAATCTCTGCACTCCCCGCTTTCTCGCTCACATAAAAAAGGGGTGTGATGTATAATTTGACACTTCTTCCACACAAAATTAACCTCCTGACACTTCATTTATCTGAACAGCAGATTATGTGAGATGGAAGTGTGAAGAATACGGCATTCATAAAGAAAAATAATAGTAATAATAACAATTCTGCTCCAGTTCAAACAGTAGAGGAAGTCTGGCAGGAAATCATTAGCTGTACAAAGAAATTAAGTTTACAAGGTCTATTTTGTGTAAGACAATAAACTGTCAATGCTGTTGTTTATTTTGTGAAAGGTGCAAGAAAGCTCTTACAGAAGACATATCAAAACACTTGTTTCTGCCCAGCTTCACATTATGTTGCATTCACTGCCATTCAAAAGTAGTAGATGCAAAGCTCTAAGTCAAAAGACTGACTCCCCCCCTTAAAACCAGCAGCTTTGAAAAAAGGTGTAAAACTATATTTTGAGAGGGAACATTCAATTGGTAACTTTTTTTTGTTTTGTTTGATTGTTTTTGTTTGCATATATATCAGTAGTTAGTGCCTTAATTGGCAAAAACTTTGAAGTATATATCCATTTTAATCTTAGTTTTTTTTTATTTTTAAATTTTTTTTTGTTTTTTCTTTTGTGACAAGACAGTGATGGGTGCAGTGTGTGCAGTGGGATCTGTTGTGATCTAAGTGAATATGAGGTGGGTTATTACAGACAGGGTAGACCTACAGCATGAGACAGACAGATACATATACGTGAAGTACATATAACAAGGAAAAAGAGGGACAAATGCTCTTTCTTTATGATTCTAGAATTAGTATGTATCTATGTGTGTGTACATGTGTTCATGAACTTGCAAATGTAGGTGCCTGGATTTGCGTGCATGCATGCGGTGTACATGCATGCATGTCTGTGTCTAGGTTTGGGTTGGAGTGGGAGGGACATAATGGATAAACATTGATAGACATAGCAAACATATTACAAAATATACAAGCAATGATACATATAGGCATGCACTTACAAATGTAAGTACATATACTTAAAGATGTGATTTGATGTGACCTGGGATGTGGACCTTAAAAAATCACAGGAGAGTAATTTAATCTTAAATTCTGGATGTCACATGCTCTGGAGCAGGTTGGGAGTTACCATGATGATACAGAGAGGTTAAAAGAGATTCACCTCAGTGTTACAGGAAATCCTGGCTGCAGACTTGATAAACCTTGAACCTGAACCCACTTGTTACGCTTAGTAAAATATGTCTTATACAGCTATTTTGATACAAGTAAAAAGAAATGGTTAAAATGGTTCTAAAGATTGTTCAAAATAATTGTGAGTATGCACAGTGATAGGGTGGTTATTATTGACACCTAATTATTGCTTTAAATCTAAGCTGGAGTATTTCTGTGAGGAGTTTGCCTGTTCTTCCAGAGCCTTTGTGGGTTTTCTCCAGTCCTCTGACTTCCTCTTGAAATAAAAGCAAGTTAGGTGAATTGGTGTTTCCAAGTTTGTCTGTAGGAGTGAGTGTGAGTGTGAGTGTGCATGACTCAGCATGACCCTGTGATGGAATGGCGATCTATTCAGAGTGTACCTCACCAGTCATCCGATGAGAGCTCAGATATGATGCGACCCCCCCAGCCATTTATACATTGGTCACATTAACATAAATGTTCCTCATTCAGACAAGCCCTGAACATGAACAAAAAAGCCACAATGCATGTGTGATACTGACATTTGTGTGAGACTTGACAGTAAATGAAGCATATATTACGTAGTATTGGAGTCTTTCACTCAACAAGATTTCATGTCATTGTGGATCAATTTCCAACTGTGTGATATCCATGTAAATCATAGCAACTTGAAATATCACCACTAGTCTAAATCATGATATTCTAAGCTGCAATGATCTGTAATCAATCAGAGGATGCACGCTTTATTGTAGCTTCTTTGGGTGAAATGACCTCATGGACCTTATGGAAGGAGGCCACAAGTTTCTTCAGACAATAAATCCAAAATAAAAAAAAAAACAATTATTAGTCTCACAGATGCTCCACACATTGTTAAGAAAATGATGGTTGACAAGAGCAGTAAAATATTGATATAAATTCAGGCATAAAGCAGCTCAAACACTATAAAATTTAAGTTGGCTTTTGTTCATTTGGCTGAGACGGTGTGAAAAACAGCTAGGTGCTGCTGCTAATTTATGGCAGGGAAATCCAGTAATTACGCATTTATATAACTGGGTGAAATTAACCAACTGCTACTGTGTTTGTCTACCTATTGACGCGATGGCAGTTTTTACATGTGTGCCGTATTGTAAATGAAATATAACTCTTACTCTGAGTAACTTGGTGAAACGGACATTGAAAAATGTAAAGGAAAAACACCAGGGTACTAACTCAAACCTGGCAACAACAAATTCAGTTTCCATCAGATTCACATAAAGCAGTACATGTCTGAAAGGGATTTATTGCACATTACACCATCTATGCAGTGGCATACTCATAAAAACATTACACCACAGTGGTCAGGGACTGTACAGATCTTTTAATTAAACTTTCTGTTAGGGCACGAATATCATTAAATGTGCTCTTATCCCTCCTGTCACATATACTTCTTCATGATGAAATACCACATTTAAAGACCCTTTTTATACATTGCTACTCTTTCTCTTGAGGCATTTTGAAAATAAACCCCACAAGAACAAGAATAAAAATATTAGATGTAATAGGTTATTTTTATAAAAAGAAAGAATGAGTCAAGACTGCACTGATGGCTTTGAAACAAGAGCTGCTTGAAGTTGGAAACAGAATTTTCTCCAGATATTTCAAGGGAACAATGCCATCAGATGGTATTGTTGTCAAGGACATAGAAGGGATAACAATGTGAGAGCTGAGAGATTTCCTGGCTTGCGGTGCTGCCAAGAAACAAAGTCTGAGTTCATAAACTCTGAAATAGAAAACCATGAACTCTTATATGCTTCATGAGGTTATATTTATATGCAACTTTGTCTTGGTTTTTGTATCCCTGTATTCTTCTGTATCTTGCTCTGAGCCATCTCACCTGAGACTGAGGTATGTCCAAACTTATGCAAAGAGTCAGATGAAGCTGTCCTGTTTGTTTCTTTCTCATCTTTTGTCAGAAGCCAGCTCCTGGACACCTGCCTGTGTCTTAAACGTGTCTTTATCTCTGCGTGCCTCAGTGCCCCTCCGCTCTGACTTCAATCTTGTCTGTCGACCTATCTACTTAAGTGACTGACCGTCATGACATTTTCTCACACTTAGCGTTAATCATGTCAGAGTAACGACGTACTATTAAGGGATGAGGAAAGTCGTAGTATTTGCGCTGGACCACGCTGACTACGGCAGCACAAAGTGCAATTTACATAGAAATAACCATATTATTGAGCACTAGAAAAGCCAATGGGCGCTATAATTCAAAGTGAAGATTGCAAGTAACCACATGCAGGTCTCCAGCAGGGTAGAGCCTCTTGCCAACACTAACGTCCAGAGTGCAAATGGTCAGCTAGCAGGAAGGAATGTGCTGTTTCAGCAGGTTATAGGTATTTTGTCATCAAGTATCGCACGTCCTCTTGCCCTTCTGTGTATCGATTCCCACTGCACTTCAGGCGAGAAGAGGATAAACCCCTCAGCACACTCAAAGCACATAAAGAATAAGAGGAAAAAGACTGACACTGCTGCTGCTGACAAGGTATGTTTTTATGCAAGATAAAGTTTCCCTAAATGCTGATTTAGAAGACTTATAGAATGTTTTCAAATGCAAAAGCTGAGTTTGTGAAGTGATACTGCATTTAAATGCACCAGCATCTCTTCATACTGGTTTGGCAGTCATGACCACATTTACACCTTCTTAAAGCTATTCAGCTCTCTGCTAGATTCAGCTCTCCACTAGATTCAAGGGTTTATTGACAACCACCAACTACTCAACCCCAGTCTCCCTCATAACATTTGCATAAAAGTATCTTAATTACTGCCACGGTCTGAGCTCGATGCAGATGGCAAGAGAAAATGCATTCAACAGTAAATGATAGATTATCTCCCCAAGTGTATGATCAGTTATTTGTTCCCACAAAAGACAGAAAAAAGAGAAAATAAATGGTAAATTTGCATAGGCATACTGATTAACATTTGCATAGAGATGAATGCAAAACAGCATGTACTTGAAACAGCTCCCCTGACTGTACTGAGGCATCAACGGGAATCACCCAAAAGAATGATCAAATCCATCAAGCACGTCAATCAAGAGATGTGCAGCATTTCAGTGAAAATAAGGACAGGGAGAAAAAACATTTAGACATAAGGGTTCGGATCTTGAGTAGTCCTGGATTATGTGTTTCAAATTAAAATTGGTGATGGCATATAAACTCATGAACTGAATTTAATTACAGCAGAATGAAATGCTTCATTCAAATTTACTCAGAGCCCCTTTTACTTACCACCATGACCATTACTTCACACTTACATCAGTCACTGCATGCCATAATTGAAAGTTACTAAACTAAAAAAATTGTTTGGTACATTCTGGACAAAAAAGACCTCAGAACTAATCTGTCTTCAGCATAAAAATGCAAATGTTAAACATGAATTGAAATTATTCTGAGGTAATGTGTGTCTTCAGGCTATGATCTGACATTTTGTGGACCTAGTCTGAGGGACAGTGTATGACAAATGGGACGGCATTAAGTGATTAAATTAATCAGGATTTATTTTTATGTATCCGATGACTAGCACGAGGCAAATCGTATTAAGGACAAATAGAGGGAATCCAAATTAACGTTAAATCGCACTTGTTTCTGAAACAGTTTAACGGATTTTGTTCAGATCACTGTTTCTGTTTGTTTAAAGTGTGCATGACTTTAAACCTACTGATGTAATGCAATCATATAACCAGGAACACAACGAGATAATTCTGTGTTATCTGATGTTTTTGGCTACACAAAAGATTTATCTTGCTTTAGAAGTAACAGATTAATTTAACTTCTACAAGTATGATAGTGGTGACAACATTTAGAGAGATCTGTTTAGACTTTTAACAACATCGTGATTTACTGTGATGAAGGTTTCTTAAACTAATGTCACAATCAGAGATGTCCGTTCATTAGATAAAGACACTGTGTTTTGGGAAACATCTTGCATACACATGACTCATCTTTCTGACATGTAACCTTTAACATAGTCATTCTTGTTTTCTCTCAATTAAAGTGAGACGACAAAGCGATTCACATGTGACACAAGCTTCTAGGATCTGTTTAGTGTTAAGGCTTGAAGCAGTGGGCATCAACTGATGTGCCAGGACCTGGTAGCCTAAAGACAGGAAGCATGTAATGATTTATTTTTTAGGAGCAAAAAGCAATTTGATGAGTGAAATCATCTCTGACTACCATGTCTGAAGTCAGAAAAACCCTGACTTCTGTTTCCAGATGTTAAATTCTCAGCTGGTGATGTCACAACTACATGAAACATTTTTTAAGTAAACCATATATAATCTTTAGACATCTTCACACTTTTTTATTTTTTATTTTTTAACCTAAACTGATATGGAAACATCTTCCCTTTTATATAAGGTACAGCCCCCTCTCATCCTTCTAGTCTCTGAAAGTCTCCTCCATTGTTCGACTAACTATGTACAACGGGTTTGTCCTTATACTTACAAGTGTTTTTGAACAAAGACAGGCTTTGTGCCACCTCTGCATGCACACCACAGCATGAATGTACAACCTCCACACTGTCAAAAGCCCCTCCAGTCATTTATTCAGGCCCCCAGTTTGCCCACTATGGCTTGCATCCATTCAGCTGTGACTAAGTGACTCTCCCAATGTTTCATATAATGAAATCATTCAGTCATGCGCAGGAAGTTCCTCGCACTGTGCAGCCATGAAAGAATGCCAGTTATGTCCGTCCACTTGCACGTGGCAGTATTCATCACCTGATGTCCAGCAAAAGGACCTACAACATTTGAAGTGAGTCAATAAATTAGTGCTCTGACCTCAAACACCTTATTTCGGGCTCAGATTTCAGACCAGGTCTTTTTAATGAATCCAAGGCAGTGGCCAGCAGGGTGTTAATTTAGTTTGCACTGAGAACGGAAGTAGGGGGAAATAGCTAGACCAGTTTTGTGCGGTGCAAACATTAGAAAAATGTCTTTTTGTCTCCAAAATGCAAAATAAATAAAATAAAATGAAATAAAATAAAATAAAAATAATTTTGCAAGCTCAGTGGAAAAGACATTGGTCCCATACTGGAAACAAACAAAAGCTGGTTGATGTGAAAGATTAATAAGGCGTGCCCTCGTGCTACTTAAAGCATGCTTTGTGTATGCTTCTTTCCAGAGGATCTAGACATGAAAGTTGAGAATCAGTTATTGGCAATTGGCAATGTTTTTCTTTCATGTCTTAGCTGTTCTCAGAAATGTTCCATTCCAAAACTTTAGCTTAGTTTGCATTGTTGTACAGTTACAATTTGCTGTTTTTACCCTTCACTTTCTGTAGCAATTCAGCAAACAAGAAAAATGTTAATTAAAAAGCTCTAGATGTGTTGGAGTGCAGGTTTGATAGCTCACTGCTATCAGTGTTTTTTTTTAAACTGGTGAATCTAATCAGCCGTAACAGAGCTGATTGCAAAAGAGAATGTAGACGATTTCTACAATCTTGCACTATTGCTGATAAATTGCTGCATTAACTTGAACAAGACTACGCTATAATAACCTGCTGATAATCTCAACTTGAGATACTTTTTATGGGAAAAAAATGGAATTAACAATAGTTTATGTGCACAGCTGGTACTCTTTTCATTAACCCGCCTGAGCTGTATCTGTGTGTGCTGATGTGTCCATGGAGATGATCCTCCCACAGCTCCTCTGGAATGTTTGCAATGTGCACAAAGAAGAAGATCAGCTCGAGTACCTGGGGTCTCTGCCCGGGCCTGCCAGGGGCCCCTAGCTGTATGACTAGCTGAGCCTAGATTCAGTCTATCATGAAAACAAGCACATTTGTAAAAATCAGTGAAACACAGACGTGTTTAAAGTAAAGGCACAACAACCTACTGCCGCTGGTGCCATGAGCTAAGATGAGTATGAATCCACATTATAAAATTGTGTACATAAAGACTTTGTTGCTGTTGGGTGAAAACGGCTGAGAAAGGCCAGGCAGGAAGAGCGAATGAAGAACACATGTGAACAATTATAGGGGGATTCAACAACCTCTTTGATTTCCCCCCATTAGTGTTATTGCCGCTGGCATGGTCCTGAGTTAAAAGGACTTTCTTGTTCAGAGGAATTCACAAAAAGAAGCTAATTAAGAAAATGAAACTTTAATTTTGTATTTAAGCAATAAGCCAAGCTGACAGTGATGTTAGCAATGCACGCAGATGTGCAGCAGAAAGGGCGAGATGTTGATGATGTACAGATGGGGGAAATCAGGCAGGACAGGAAAGAAATAAGGTTACAAATCTGGTTTGGACATGGAGACCTCATTTTAGCATTGTTTTTAATCCCTGGTGTCTGCAGCTTGTTGCAAATCTCTCTGCAGCACATGAACAGGCGTGCTTTGAGAAAACTGTCCAGGTGCAAGTGCAGCCTTAACAACCCCTTCAGGCACAAATGCATAACTGAGCTACCTTATTAACATGACCTGCTTTCACCTACATAACAGTCAGTGCACATATTGATCCCAAGACCCTATTACAGCTGAGGGTGTAGAAAACATCCAGTTACTTTTACTTACACCTTTGTGGTGCTGAAGAAGAAAACACTGACAGGTGTTGTTAGCTATTTAGAATAAACTGAAAATATCAAAATTTAACTCATATTTAAACTCATTCCTGGAAGTGCAACTGCTAGAGCTGTATCTTTTGGCTTCATGAAAGAAATATGATAAAACAAGTATGTTCGGTGTAGGATAGCTAAAGGCTGGAAAGAATTAAGCCTTCAAAAGGTTTGAGGATTTTCTCGCTGATCTGCTCATAATTTTAGAAAGGGAAATCAGACAGAACTGGACCTGCGGTGGAACCAATAAGGAAAGGGTGTTTGCAGAAGGGACACAGTCAAAAGTGATTTGGCAAACTGAAAGCATGAACTATAAAAGAAAATGATTTTTAAACCAAGAGGCTTTTAACCTTTTTTTTCATCTTGGAAACCACTTATCAATCAGAGAAGAACTGAAACGGCTTGCAATAAAGCTGTCTTGTGGTGGCTGGCCTCTTATCAGTATGAAAACATGTGTCCACCAGGTGTGTTTTTACATTTTAGCTCAACAGACAACCAAAAACCCCCACTTATTACTGACCTTAGACTTATACTCTATAAAATTATTGCAGTACTCCTCAAGTTAATAGAATGAACTTAGAATAGAACAGAACAGCTTGTCTCAAATCATGTCAAGTAAATGTCAGTTGTCTCCTTCAGTGCATCATTCTGTGAGAGGTTATAAAGGGGATTAGAAGGATTCGTGTTGTAGCATGCCTGTTGCTGACAGTGAGGCTTTTGGGTAACTGTGTGCTTGCACATGATATTCCTCCAACAATGTGAACACTGTACGAGCAAATACAGACTATGGAGACTTCGAACTCTCCTCAGCTTCCACACAAATTATGGAAATTATGTATTTCATAACCTTTGATAAGGCAGCTACGTCCACACCACACATACAGCACAAAGACTAAGAACACCCAAGTTATATTACTGTGTATTTATCAAAACAGGGTAAGACTTTGGAATGTTACAATACAAATTAATCACTTTTAGCCTCAAAACCGGTTTGTCTGACAATATTAACGATACACTTAACAAATACAGGATAGATATGATTGCTGTGACTTTAAGGCTGACTATGCAAAGAAATTTACAAGAGTGCAAGTGCTACTTATTACAAGATGTGCAAATTATTGAGGGATGTCAACAGAAATGTCGTAGCTACTCCAGAAGAGTCAACTTAGGTTAAGGCTTAGGAGGATATCGTTGGGATTATTACTGAACACAGACTTTATCCTACTCTTTACATTTATTCTAACCAAGTTCAGCCTATGTGGAGAGAAACGAGACAAGGTGGTCATAATTTCTCCCCTCTATGAGGCCACAAACACTCAGTCAGAAGATTATAAACACGTGTCAAATTTACTTATTTATAAAGGAGGCAACGCATTATTCACAAGAGGTAGTTCACGTGGATATTCAAGACAGTTTTGTGTAAATCGCATGAGTTTTGCGCAGGTGTAACAATCGCGTTTGAAAGGCGGACAACAAACCCATCAGCCGTGCGTGGAGGACCGTCACGGCCGGCTGTACTTTTCTCTGCAATGCAAAATGTGTTTGTGCAGTCTGTCTATTCTGTCCTGGAGAACACCCGCGTGCTCGTCTGAGAGAAATCCTAATTCCTGAGACAAAGGCTCGCTGTCTCTGTAGAGCTCCAGCAGCCTCCGCCTGGAGTCTCTGCGCCTGTGCAGCTCCGCCAGCCGCTGCGTCGTCCTTTTTCTGAACACGCACACGGAACTCAGGACTGAATTGTGATATTTCTCCCACATGTTCAACACCCGAAAGCCGTGCACGAGTCCGGCCTCGTTGTCTATGAACACCAGGTCACCCCCTGGTGTTTTGAGGAGGTTGTTCGTGTCTCTCTCCATCACGCGGGAGTCCCACTGCAGGCTGAACAGATTGCTGACGAGCCTGTCGAAGTTTGCAGTCAGGTAGTCGAATATGATCAGGTCGCTCCACTGCATCAGCTCCAGCAGCTCCGGCGTGGTTTTGTTACGGAGCTCGTGGAGCTCCGGGTGCAGGCCTCCGCTCTCCTGTCTGAGAGGAGCAGGTGTGACCACCCCGCTCAGGTTCGAGATCCACTCCGTGAGTGAAACCACAGTTCCATCACTCCACTGTAAACCCTCTATGCGCGTCCTCACCGCCGCCCATTGTTCACTGTAACTGTTAAGCTGAGAAAGTACAAGAGGAGGCAGGTTCGTTATGCCCAGCAGGCTGGCAAGGTAATATGTCAAAGTTTCTCCTTGCACCTGGTCCGCGTTTATCCCATAACGCACGCACGCTTTAGTCCCATCTGCGAAAGTGGCCAGCTGATTGGATATCCTGCCGCATCCGCGCTCCAGCTTCACTACCCGGGATGACCTCGCTGTCGTTCTCCAAGCTCTGGCATATTCCTCTGTGAAGCCCAGGGGGAGAAGATCTTCCAGCCATCCGCTCCAAAATATCCCATTTTCCACCGGGGCGCCCGACGTGACCGGACCCTCCCGCCGCGCTGACCTCTTGTTATCCCCATTCACATGGTAATGTCGACTTCCCGCAGAGACGGGTTGACTGGAGAGGTTACGCGCCTCAGGTCTCACCCCAGAGCGCGGTCTTCGTGCAGCTGGAACAGCAAGCAGTGCTCGAAAAGTTTTAGCGGAGAGGTCCTCGGGGAAAGCTCGGTGTAAAGAACCTGAGAGCCAGCGTTTGTGTCGCCCCATGCGGTCCTCCAGCGCGCTCCAGACATAGAAAACACTGGCAAGGGCGCACATTAAGAGCACAGCGAACAAGTTTGCCGAAACGGCCCTCATGGTGAAGACCACCTGTCCCTTTCAGCGCGGCAGATTTTGGTACGATGTGATGAGGACCAGTTCTCTTTAGTCCAAGCCTGAGCTGGTGCAGCTCTGAGCCGCGCGCCCCGTGTACCGCACACCCCCGACGCACCACGGCGCAAAGACGGACCGTTTCAGACCACAGCGAAAAGACAATCTCTTACTCTGCGTGGATCTCATCTCCCGTCGTGTTCAAACGCCTCAGGAAACAGAAAGAGCAGATATCGTCTTTAATTCTCCGTTATAGCCCACTGGCATCGCGGGGGCTTTCTGTCTGCACGCCCCCCTCGCCTCTCATCTTCCCTCCCCTCTGCCGGGCGCTGACTGAGCTTGATTTGTGGTGGTGAGGACTTGCCGAGAGACACTAGGCGGTGGAGCACGTGACTTCAGTCCCGAGGTGGTGGGCGGATCGTGGGAAGGAGGGTTCAGAGAGGAGTGGAGCAAGTGCACTATGTGTGTGTGATGAGAGATGGTTGTGTGGTATTCGTTCATGCAGTCGTTATGATAATTAATACCTTGAGCATAGGCAGCCTACTTTGGAATTAATCTCACCGTTTTAAGCAAATCGTATTCCGCGCCTGTGTACAAGATAGATATCTGTGTCAGAGAGGATAAGCACATGGGTGTAATGAAGGGAGGGCCCGCTCTAATTCACTTCATCCAAATGCATTATTCTACAGATTTTTAAACGGCTCTTGTCCACTTTCAGGTCCACAGAAACCAACAGGCAGCATTGAAACATAGTGTTTGTTATGCTGGCTCTGTAGCCTTGAATTTTATTTTAATTTATTAGACAAGATGAGGTGCACTTAAAGTCATGTTCAAAAGTTAGTACCCTACACCCCCTCTTAATTCAAAGGTTTTATATATCAGGACATAAATATCTAAGAGCTGTTGAGTCATGGAGAGTAAGCGCTTCAAAGAGTCACCTCACTCCCAACCCCCTTCTTTTTCCCCTTTGTTTTTTGTTCAATAAGTAATGACAGTGTTGTTCTGAGGTACTATTAACTTCATTTTAAGGTCTGGTAATGACTTGTACTGATAGATAAAACTTTTACATTGAAATAGAGGGCACTAAATTTTGAGCATAACTGTACATTCAACCACATTTCATTGTCTTAACAGAAATGCACTGCATTACCATTACTTTGGAAAAGGTAAGACTTCACAACACCACTTTATATTGAAGATTTATAATTTAAAAAATAAGTGTTGACAATGATTTGAATATTTTCTTTTGCTCACTGCTGAAGTGAAGTGAAGACAGTCAAGCAATGCTTATTTCATCATTGACCAAAGTTCTTACAGTGAAAAAAAAAAACATGCAAGCAAAATTACTTATACATGTGCAATTATTCCTCATTAGCATTCCCCATAGGCGTTGCTATTCCACTTGTGTATTAAAGCTATATCTTGAACTTCAGTTTCCTAATCAAATTAATTGGGTCATTTTTAAAACAACATGCCAGCCTAGTAAATTGCCTGCGCCAAAAAGACAGCAGACAAGAATACAAAATTAATACCAGTGAGCTACAGGTCGACTAATGTAGGCTGTGATCCCCTTAAGCTCAAAAAAGTCTTATCTACATGCAGCTATTTGTGTTGCTTCATAGCTTCAGGAGAGACATTTTTAACTAACGTAGAAAACAGCTCTGCCTGTTTATTGTTCAGTTATTCAACACGTCTTGTAGAAGCAGGGGTTAAGTGTGTCTAATGTGGTTTTTTTTTTTGCAGTCTACAGAGGGATCTGTTTTATTCAAGCCTGTGTTTTATTCCGCATCTTAGATTGACAGCTGTTCCTGCTCAGAGGGAACTCAGAATCTCTGGGCTGTTTGTGCAAGAATCTCCACAAATGGTTTGTATGCTGGTGCATGGCTGGGCATGTCTTTCTAATGTGCAAATAAAAGAGTGAGCTGCTCTGGAGGTGGAGTTGTTCAATCTGATGCTAAAAGCAAATTAGGCCTTGCTGCTTTCCCTTTGTCTCTGTTTCCCAGAAATGCAAATAAATACTTTCACTCGCCTTCACTTGAAAACTAATGTGAGACTTCAGAATTCTGAAGTCAAGACATGGATATTGAATTTGGCTTAAGCGCATTGCTGGAATTCTGTCTGATGTGTGTTGCTTTTTAGGAGGGTGGAGGAACTGTATTGACTGTCTCAGTCTGTGGTAGTAAGGCCTGTGGTGTCCCTTTCCATCAGCACAAGTGTGGGCATGTTCACATATCAAACCTATCCATTTCATGACCTGTGTTATCAGCTGGCCAGCTAACCTCCGAGCCCCACCCCTTCTCACCACCCCCTCCTGACGCATTCCTCCCGTAACATGGGGAAAGCTCTTCTCCACCAGTCATGGCTGCCCCCGGTCATGTGCCACAGGGAAACAAGAGACCGTCTGCCATTCTGTCTGTGGTGACACAGTACACCCATCATGAGCTGTCTGACAACACCACAGCTGTGATACAATCTCGTCTTCTCTGTGTGGATCCTGTCTGCCAGCGCAGATGGACACAGGGAGGGGCTCCAGACATAAAGGCATGGAGACAGAAGAGGAGAAAGTGCGGTGAGCTTGTGCCACCTAAGGTTAGTTCATAACGGGTAATAACTCAAAGGTCCTTTGACACTTTGCAGCACTCTGTTTCCTGGACTGAATAATGAATGTGCAAGGCTTCCATTAGCGCTGAAAGCTACGATCATTTGAGAGGGTCTGACAATTACTCATACTTTGAGATGAGAGGGGGAGCTTCATGGGGATGAATCTGTGTTTTCTGGTTTATGTTTGTAATAAATATGGTATGTGAAAGTGGGTTATTGGGACATGTCTGGACTTGTGTTGAGTAAAAAAAAAAAAAAGAAAGAAAAATAAGTAAGGTATGCCAGTGAGATTTATTATTCTTTCAATATGGCTTTTAACTATACTAAATGAACTCACAGTGTGTAAACTGGATCCAGGAACTGGGATTTTGCCATCTCTTCAAATCATCCAGGCTGTGCTTTACTCTCCACACAGAGATATAAGTTGACTATAAGACACTTGTAGTTGAAGATGTAACATTATAATACATATTCCAGAAGAGGATAAGTCAGTTCCAGTGGCTAGTTTTGTAGTACCTATTTCCAGAAGTGTCTTGGAATAGTACATAAATTACACCGAAATTATTTTATGATCTGCACACTCCTTTCTTGGTGTCAGTTAGCAAGCAGATGCTGTTGATGTGAAATGTGAGAGGTCGTGAACTCAGTCCTAGAGTTCTACGGATGATGTGTTTTTTAAGAGCCATTCAATTCTTGTTTTAATCATGACAGAAATATAGGCTGTGTGCAGCAATAAGCAGCCTCTGCAAAATCAAGCCAAAGCAGTTGCTACAACAAGAGATCCACTGCACTGTTGAGATGTGAGCATGGCACATAGCCACTGAACAGCCGCTTTTTTTCCACAATTTACTGCAGTTCCACTTGTCTGCCTTTGCCAGTTTCTTGGTACACAGGCTCTAGGTTTGTATAAAAACGGCTGGTTGCGGTTTAATAAACGAGTTACTGCTGAATTTTCTCGTACGCATGAAGAAAACTCAGAGGTCTTGGTTTTTTTGATGTGCTGTACACCCCATCTCCATCTGGTTTTAATGCAGCAGAGGATGGGGAAAAGGGTGGAGAGTGGTGGGTGGAACCATAAGAGTTGTGGCCCATTGAAATTCTGCGTTAAACAAGGAGGTCTATCTTGCGAGAAGGAAATTGGGAGGGGGAGAAGGAGATGCACTTTGGAACCACTTGGTTAAACAAACAATGATCAGTCTCTTGGATTGCACCCCCTGACCTGCCACATCAAACCCCCTATTAAATAAGTCAGGAATTAAATTTTTTTCTTTCATTTTGCTAACTGGCTTACTGACTGAAGTGTGCTCAGTGCTTCATGGTGACATTCCCCTTTAAATAAGCTAATAAGAGAGCTTAAGAGCATTTGATTGTTATTTGGAAAGTCATGGCAAAAGCCTTGGCATATTCATATATTCATTCATTTGTTCATTCATATGAAATGCAGCATGTGATATGGCTTTGGATCAGCTTTTGTGGGGTTCACATGGGCAGTTAAGATTAGAGATGGAG
>JAOWBL010000021.1:12142539-12163627 GCA_028564865.1 Zenarchopterus dispar | reverse complement strand
TATATATATGTGTGTATATATATATGTGTATATATATGTATACATATATGTATACATATATACATATATATATGTATACATATAAATATATGTATGAAGTAAATCATATATATGACTCAAATCATCCTTTTTGAATGAACATATCAAATGTGCAATGATTTTAAAATTTTACTTTATTTTGTTTGCGTTTGCACCTATAGAATATTTGCTTTGTGTCTAAAGAATGTTCATCGATGTTCATATTGTTTGTATAAAATGATTTTTTTCTTCATAAAGCCTGTTTTTAAGTCCTTATTAGTTGGTGTTTCATTTTCAGCAGCAGTTGTTTGGAAGAAATAACAAATGCTACAAGAGGCTTGGGAAATGGAAGGAGATGGAACATAAATGTGTCCATTTCACAAACATATCATGTCTTCATAATAAAAATTGTGACCTGAGTAGTGTGCCCCTGTAGACCTCTATGGCTAGCAACGCCCCTGATAATAGTGATAGTTGTAGTAGGGGGTGGGGTGGTCCTGCCTTACTAGCTGATTTAATGAGCTCCTATGGGGTTCGGACTGAGGCCATCAAAAGCTGTCTGCTGCTACATAGCAAGTTCTGTTAAACAGATGCGCCTTTGCTAATGATAGTGTAGGCTGCTTCAAATGCAGCAAGCATGAAAATAAGAGAAGCTATAGGAGGGGAAGGAGGGGAGATAAATGTGTCTGCAGTGGGTTTGTAACCCACCATTTTATGGAAGATTGATATAGTGCAGTGGGAAAATCTCACATGTGTGATTGTCAACTCTCTTCTGACCTTTTGTATCAACAGCTGTCAGCAGTGATGGGTCAGGGATGGGGAATAGTGAATGAAAAGTAAAATCCTTTTGGTTTCAGGTGAAAATATCACAGTCAGTTAAGACTCTTAAAATATGATGGAGATAAAAGTTATAAAAGCTGATGAGAACTGTCTTAGAAATGATCCATATTAATTGGGATCATCTCATTCAATCCCGTGACAACGCCTCAGCATAATAGGCTGTTAGCAAGTAATTACAATGGGACTGGTCACATCTGAGAGACCTATGCAGACCAGCACACTGGCCTCAGGACTCACAGAGGCTCTCTCTAATGATTGCCTCATTATGGACACAAAGAGTTGTGCGAAACAAAAGGACATCTTGGGGGATTTTGAAAGATGGGCACGTATGGCTCATTTATTCACTGTCAGGATGGTGATGCATCCTGACTGTTAGATATTTGGGGAAAGGCTTTCAAATGCAGAAAACTGCAGTTTGTCTAGTTGTGCTTTTTTATACAAAGTAAAGCATTTTGCATTTTATGGCTCAGTGAAGAAAGTGACAGAGAAATAGACAGGTTGCTGTTAAGTAAATTTTTACAAATAACACATTAATATTATCTGCAGATAATAAGGACTCTACAAGTATGCGATTATTTCATACTACTACCACAAATTAAGCAACGCAATGAGCCAGCATTTCGGTGTATGATTTATAAGGTAATCTTTTAGCTGCGCTGCTGATCACAGACTGCCATGTTCAAAGCAGCATCATCAGTGCTTAGAAGGGCAAGTCTGATCTGTGCTAATGCTATCTGCTCCAAAAGTGGGAAGTCAGAACCTGAAAAGATGTATGTTTCAATCTCAAAGCAAAAAAGAACAACGTAGTAAAGCACATGGTTACCTTAAGATTCTCTTTGATGCTATTCTGTTAACGACAAATAGCAAAGACTGTGTCAGGAAGGGCATTGGGCATAAAATCTAATGCAAATGGTTTTGCGAAGCACAGTTTATCCACTATAGCAATATGTTCCAGGAAAAAGTCAAAAACAGTAGGAGACTTGACAGCTGACCCAGTGATGAGGCACTAACATAGTTCAAAGGAAGCAAAATATGGCTTACAATTTGCCAAGTTTTCCTCCAGTGAGATAATAATGTGATCTGTGTTAGTGGTTTATTAAACATAGCAACCTTTGACCATGAAATGACATACTGTTGGTTGTTCAAATCCTTCCGAATGTGTCACTTGCTCTCCATTCATTGGTTGATCATTCAATTCTCTCCTAAAACAACGAGTGTCGGTATGAAACTGACTTGGATGTTTAACAGGAAGAAATCTGCTTCATTCAGGGTACGATTTCCCTGGCCCCAAGCCAGTCTTTGATCAGATTTTACTCTCATTCCAGGGTCCACTTGGAAATGGTTCAAGAGAGCTTTCAAGTGGACCACTGAGTGGCTCTGTGCAGTCCCTCCTAAATTAACCAAAGCGAGAGAATAACAGTTTAGAATGGCTAATGCTTCGTGCAGTAGCTGGTGAAGGAACCAAGTGGATGAATTTATATGCAAGAAAATATAAACATGAAAGTAGATCACAGACATGGGAAAACAAACCTATGATCAATTCCCCCAATGGGAATGTTTTTGCTCTGCACACTTCTCTGTCTATGACTGAATGTACTTTTACCATCAACAACCATCAAAGGGATACAGGATTGAGGGTGACAAAGATCCCCTTTCTGTGGATGCTGGAATTTATCTGCCACTTCCTATGCACTGCACCATCTGAAGTGTTTGCTGAGAGCTTTCTTTTCATGTGTGATGGTGGTGGTGGTGGTGGAGATGGGAAAAGAGGATTGCTCACAGCTCCTGGGTAGCTAGTATGTGTGAGCCCATTTCTTCCCACTGTAATGCAAGTGGCTGTGAGGCCCAGAGGGGCCTGATATACCCGGAACCTGGCTCACATCCAGTTGTCTTTACCTCACATTATACTGTGATGCACCAATCATGAGAACAGGGATTTGGCCCCTCGGGGGACCAACAGGATTTTCGTAGTCTCATTTACATGTCAGCCTGTGTTATTGCATAGACCACAAAACACTGAATTATACAAGTCAATACACAGAACTGGCTTCTAACTTAAACTTGTTGATTAATGTGTAAGCAAATGTTGGTAATAGTTCAGTGGTGAAACAGTATATGACAGTAGCGCATTAATTATGCTGCAACGCAACATCAAAGCTCTTAAAAATATCCTGGAGGGTTTGTAAAATGGTTTGAATGATTTTTTGTTAACTTGTCCATTTAATTAAAAAAAATTCTATTGATGTAAAGATAAATTGTAAGTCTTTGCCTATCTGTCAAGCCATATATCATGTGTAAGTAGTTTTTATGCTGGATATGTGTGTGGCTGCGGGCTTCCTCTTCCCCCTTCTCTCTAAGCCACAGAGCGTTGCTAGGGCAACCCCTCGTGGTCCTTGCTGCATCGCAGTGGCCCTCAATGCCAGCACTCAGGGAACCTCCTCGCTCTGGGAAGGCTCCATAAAATCAGGATAATCGCTGTCGATTATGGGAGACAATGGGCTGCCGCTTCTGAAAGATTCATTCATCCTGGAAAAAAAAGAGACTGTGGAGGGGGTAAGAGAAAGGGGCGCCTTGGTCCCTTCACTGCTCTCCCACGGTGGGCACAGGCATGACATCAGTGGCCTGAAAGATCTGGCATTCTGGACATGCCCACTGCCCCTACCCCTTCACTATGCCCTTGCTCCCCCGCCCTTCTGAGCCCTCCCCCCCCGTCTTTTCTCGCTGCTGCCAGTTTGGATGCAGCGCTTGGCCGGCTGAGTTGGGGCCACTGCCACTGTTTGCATGTGAAACAAAGCCCCTCAGAAGGAAGAGAGAGGAAGCAGAGAGCTTCACATGGTACCAGCCAAGAGCAGTGATGGCTGCCTCAACCTTACCCCTCTCAGGCCCCTCTTTTGGCTGAGAGGTGCTGGTGACCCCAGTACCCCTTCTTCCCTAGTGTCCCTCTTGCTTCCCTCCTGTAACCCCTTCTTCTCTGTCCCAGTCCCTCACTCTCCTCTCAAAAATGCACCCCCTTTCCTTTAGAGATCTCTTTGATTAAGTATGACATGTCAAGGAATTTAGGATGAGTGATTTCTCATGAGACAACCTTTACGGGCAGGGATGGCATTCCTTGGGGTTCTGTTGTGTGACTGGTCATTTGTTTGAAGAGGAAATAACTTTCCAACACATTTCCCTAATTAGAATAATGCGATATTGCTCAATATGATGTGAAGTCCCATGCTGTTTGGAGACTAGTGGGAAATCAGCGTGACACCATCCTCACATGAATCACATCTGTCTGTTCTTAGGCATTAGTGCAGTTGAGGAGTTTTATCGAATTGTGAGATTACATAAATCTATATGTTAGAGTGTGTGCTCGGCTTGAGGGGTATATGTGTGCAGAGGTTTTACTGTATGTTCACGCATATGTACTTCCTAATATCCGCTCTCCTAATTCTAGAGAAGAGAAGAGAATTGATCTTATATATGTTGTCCATCATAACCCTAAAGCTCTGAAAATAAAAGATTATGGCTGTCAAATCTTCTGTCCATCATTCCTTTCTTGTTTATCTCCATCTCTGTGAAACCATTACTTGAAAAGCAGAACTGTCCACATTAGAGATCATCATCATGCTCATCTCCAGCAACCTGACCTCTCTCATGCTATCCATGAAAGCAGTGAGAGTTGGGAAGTGGACTTTCTAGGAGATTACACAATCCAGGGAATGGAGGGTCCCTGAGGGATTTCACAATTAAGCTCATGTACTAACCCCTCCATTTATTTCTACTTTCAGTTATTCATTTAGTTATAGGTTTATTGGATGTGTGTGTGAGGGTGTATGTGTGTGCTGTTTGGAGTCAGAGGGTTGGGGCTTGGAGTTGGGTTGGGAAAGGGGGAAGGAGGGGGGGCTGACTTTGTGGACATCAGGATAGAGCAATTTGAGTAGCAGCGGCCGTGGCTGTCGCCTGGACTACGCTGACTCTCTCCTCTCTGGATGCTTTGGATAAGTTGTTGGGCAGCTGAGAGCAGCTAGCTGTCAGCTGAAGTCAGGTGTTTCCATTACCCAGGACCTTATCTGCTGATACCTGGCAACATTTTCCGATGGAACAGTTTGGATCCTGCTGAAACTTTCTCGTGCCAATTCTCTTTTAAATGCCAAAGTCTGAAGATCTGATTTTGGTCAATGTATATAGAACTTACCTCAACTTACCAAGAAATGAAGTAAGTACTTTGTATTTGCAGTTTTAGACACAGTACACTTTCTTAAATTGTTTAATTTTACTTTTTTTGTCTTTCATTCCAATCACCTTAAGATTAAATACTTTTCTGTGCAAAATTTAAGTTTTGCATGAGAAAAGATTTGTTTCCATAGTATAAATTGAAGAGAAATATATAACCTTAGAGAATTTTAACATAAATATATTTTTAATGTATGTTAAGTTGAGTTTTTACTAGGTCTAGTTTTTTTAAGCTTTGTATTAATTCTACATGGCGTTAAAACCCTGTAATACAATTAATCTGACTGAACCCTTGGCCAGGGTTAACCGGTTTAAAAAGATGATCCCATTAGAGTCAGAAGCAACAACAGAAGAAATACTGTAAGTGTGCATTTTTGAAGTACACTGAATTATGATTTTCTGTTTAACATTTTTGCCATATCCAATTACAGTCAAAGAACTGTACTTTAGGAGCAGCTTTTAACAGCTCAGTGAGATTTTTTTCTTTTTAAACTCACATTTTCTAAAAGAGTCAGGCCAGACCCAGAAGCTTCATTGAGTGACTTGTTAGGGGATTAGTTCTCAGCTTGTGAAATGTTTAATCAAGCTAAAATTATGTACAGCACGTTGAATTCTGCTGCAACATAAAAAAACACATTTGTATGTTGTAAAGTGATGCTGAATAATGCAGCTACTGCTAGAGCTAATGACTGTAATTTTTCATGTTCTTCAGTCCAGACCTGCTTTCTCATCTGTCTCTGACTTGAGAGAGGTGCTAATGAGAGGATCATGACAGAATATCGCCTGCTTCCTCTCTTAGAGCTAAAAATACCTAAAGGGAGAGCAAAAAGGGGCATTAATTTAACAGTTCTCATCACTCGTGCTGAATTGAGTGGGGTTACTTTGAAAGGCAGAATGTTCTGTGTTTTATTTCTGGGCTTTATACAAATTCCTTGAACTTTGGTGTGAAATAGGAAATCACAGAGGCAGAATGTAGTGATTTGGCTGCTGGTTGCATCTATTTTCTGTGTTTCACACCATGCTCTGAAATTAATAGGAATAAATGGGACTGCTGGTCCATCTGTCTGCCTGGAGGCTGGCCAGGAGGTCTTCCTATAGCTTTCAGTGAAGCAAAGCTGGAAAAGGTGTGAATATATGTGAAATTGTGTGTGTGCTTTAGAAACCTCAGTGACCTCTTAAAGAACAGTGATACAACTCCAAAGAGCCTTTGGTTATGGGATAGTTCATTTGAACTCCCCGTCTCATCTTTGATCAAGTCTCAAAAGAACAAAAAACAATACTCTATTTGTGTTTTCTATTCAGAGTTTGCCCATCCAGAAAGACGTTGAGGCTTTCCTGTAGCAGCTTGTTGCAAAGCTATACTTCCTCATTTTACCATTTTTGTCAATTATTTTCTGACTCACATGCATGGCTAACTGACAGTGATAGAAACAGTTCCCTTTTGTTAATTCTTCCACACCTCAGTTGAGCTGCTGGAGCTTTCTGTTGTCTTTAAGTGGCCTGTAATCACATTTTCATCCACTTAAATACACAGAGGTTCCTCTTCCTACAACTTAATGTCAAGTTTTAGGAGGTTCTAGCAAATATTTTTATCCATGATAATAATTTTTTCTCACTTCTCTTATCAAACTTTTGCCAATTTGGTGTTTTTTCAGCCATTTTTTTTCTTTTCATACCTGGGGACTGAATGCAAATTGTTATCTGAAGTGTTATTTGACTACAGTTGTATTGCAATCATTTTAAATTATACACACTACAGTAGCACATTATTATGTAAATTCTGGTTAATATCAGTGAATTTCAAACGTTTATTCAGAATTTCCTGCCTCATTTGTTATTTATTAAATGTCTGTGTCGTAACACTTTTTTCAGTTACAAAGTTATTTCATCTGTGTCATACTCCAGTGCCTCCAACATCTACCTATCTGTAATATGGAGCACCCTCTGCCCACGTGTTAAAATATTCTTTGTGAAAGAGACATGTACAAAGAGCTTTTAATGAATAGCCTTGAGATGCTAAGTGTCTGAAGTGTCACCTCAAAGGGCCGCAATTTTCGAAGCACCAGCTTGTAGTCAGTTTCCATCTGTGTGATGCTACATGAACAGCATTGGAGTGACAGCTTGGCAACATTTGAATGCTTCACATTTTTCATCTTGCGCTGTTTTGTTTTTAGCTCTATGTGGTTTTCAGACACATTACTCAGAAATGATCTGTTTTTGGATGCCATTGCATCTTGTGACAGACTTTACAGAGTCTTCCAGCTTTCTCACAGGGGCTGCACATAATGAAAAAATGACTTTGAGATGTATATTTATGAATATTGGACGGCCAAGGGTGTGTTTCAAATAGGCTTTGGCTTTGTGTTTGTGAATTTAGTCAGTTGTCCTTATTCGTCATCTGTCTCTGTCACAGTGCCAACAGTATGCCTAAACAAGTGGAGGTGAGGATGCATGAGAGCCATCTGGAGCCCATTGAGGCCAGGCCCCAGTCAAAATGTGCCAAAATATGCTCCAAAATGTTCAAGAACCTTCTGCTCACACTCACCGTCCTCGGTAAGTACTCACACTATCACTCCCATCAACGTCCCACTCCTCCCCGAACACTGACAACCAATCAGCTCAGTCCATCATTCTGCATCCTGCTTATAACATGAGTAGGAGATGCCATCTGTGCTCAGTGTACCATACAGTAAGATGACTGGGTGTTCTGACCTTCCCCAGCTCATGCCACCTGTTGCTATCAAACGCTCTGTGCTGCACCCTGGACACCCAATAAGCCTCTGGTGATCCATGAAAAGTATAGACTCACTGCACTGCAGGGGGTGGTTTAATGGTGAAAAGGGAAAGGCATAGATATTGTGATACAATTTATGGTTATAACCTAAATTAGACTTGTTTAGCCTCATCTTTTTTTATATTTTGTTATGTCTGTAAGCAAACTGTTCTTTCCAAGTCCAAAAACTGTTAGCAAATGCGATCTATATCTACATGTTCATGTTTAACTTAATCTGACTCCTGTGTGTGTTGCTTCTTATAAGGATGTGTTTGCATTTGCAACATCTCACACCAGTTGTCAGTGCTCTCCTGAGCCAGCATAATCATTGATCGTCTTTCACTTGGCAGATAAGAGTCTAAGGGAAGTCAAATATGGGCCAAAGAGAAGGCACAGGAAGTCAAGTGGCATCCAAAATCATTTGGTGTGCAGAATTCACAGGAAGTTGGTTGACTTAAGGACAGAATGAATACAGACGACAACTTTGTCTCAAAAAAGTGCTTTTGGTATTAGTGTGTGTGTTATTAACAACATATTAGGCTGTGTTATCCTTGGCAGAGGAAGTGTAGCCCCAGGGAGATGTTGGAGCTCTGTCTGGACTTAGACACAGAGGCCAACCACTGGGCCTGGCAGGCAGGGGGTCAGAGCACACAGAGGTCAACTTCATTTCACTGGCAATAACAGTGTGCTGCAGGAAGAGAGCAGCTAGTTTAAAGAGACATTTGTCTCAATGGGTCAACATACATTTTATAGGAGGAGCGGAAATATCTCAGGATAGTACAAAAGTGAGCATGAAATAATTATTCTTTTTTTTTAAACTTTTCTAGTCTCAAAGAGAAAGTTGAATAAATTTTTAGAACCATTTTAAATGTAGCAAGATTAGAGGTGTCTCACCAGGGTATCCGAGAAGCTGCATTGTTTCAATGAAGGATGATTTTAATCTAAATCCTCTATGACTTTTAATCTATCTTAGTCGAATTTGGTTTTATCTTCACAACATGGAGAAGATAGTCACTTGTGGAGCTCCAAAAAGCTGATATGATAAAGTTGGGGTAGTTCAGAAGTCTATGAGTCATTTATTTTTCACAGCTGGAATTTGAGCTGTTCTAGCACAAAATTATTTAGATCTTTTAAAGTTTAGTTCTCATTTGAGAAGATTGACTTAATCCATCTATAGTTTAATTTTGTGAAACAATATTTAAAAAATTCATTCATTCTAACTTCTTGCACTTCAGGTGTGATCTTGGGAGCTGTAGCAGGGATGTTGCTTCGTGTTGCTGCACCTCTCCACCCAGATATTGTCATGGTGATCGCTTTTCCTGGAGATATCCTGATGAGAATGCTGAAGATGTTGATTCTGCCACTCATCATCTCCAGTTTAATCACAGGTGCAGTGAGAGTGTTTTATATCTACACAATTGAGGTTAAGGAGTAAGAGATTGATGATATTTCCATTATCCTTTAATGGTCTTTGCTTTCATCCCTCATTCCCCACAGTATTGAGTCAGCATCTTCCATTCAATAAGTAAATACTAGGGGTTTTGTGTGCAGGTCTGGCTGGTCTGGACGCTAAATCCAGTGGTCGCCTGGGCACCAGAGCTATGGTCTACTACATGTCCACCACTGTTATCGCTGCTGTCCTGGGAGTCATCCTGGTCTTAGTTATCCACCCTGGAAACCCCAAACTGAAGGAAAATCTGGGCGAGGGCGAGAAAAACGATGATGTGTCTAGCTTGGATGCCTTCTTTGATCTGATCAGAAACCTGTTCCCAGAGAATCTGGTGCAGGCTTGTTTCCAACAGGTAATAGAGGGTCATCAAAAGTTGGAATAAACAATGTCAGTGAGTTCAATTATAAGATGCATCAAAAAATAAAGAACTAACAGATTTGTTCACAGTTAAGTGGCAGTACATCAGCTTATCATTACTATCTTTTCCTTTAGATCCAAACAGTCACAAAGAAAGTGGAGGTGGCAGTTGAAGAGGAAGTCAATGCCACTACCATGGAGGGGCTAGTGGCTAATATCACCAAGGAGCCTCAGTACATCATCAAAAAGTCACTCCAATTCAAAAGTGGCATGAATGTCTTAGGTATGTGATGCTGTATTAAAAAAGAACAGTTAACATTTAAGTCCATATCTCTACATTGTTGCTCATGGATAACTCTAACTTGCTGCTCAAGTTGCAGGTACAGTACATCTGTTTAGCATGCTCCTCTACTGGGTGCTCTTTCATTTGCAAACCAGCACAGAGGATTCAGGCACAACTCTTGATGATGGAAATGCACCATGTTTTTAGCTATTGAGACATTTCCATTGAGTAAAACAAGTCAGGTAGACATCAAAGTCATCAGGATCCATCCCCTTGGCTTCTGAAATATGTTTAAAAAAATCTTCTAAAAGGTGTGGGCTATTTCAGTTGTATTTTGGAACCATGCTGCTTTCATAAACTTCATGCAGAAGTCAGCTCACCATTCAATGCTGCTATTCGTTTGATGCATTTATGATTTTCTGCCACAGGTCTGATTGGTTTCTTTATTGCATTTGGCATCTGCATGGGCAAGATGGGTGAGAAGGCCAGACTCATGATTGAATTCTTCAATATCCTCAATGAGATTGTGATGAAACTTGTCATCATGATCATGTGGTTAGTATCACTCATGATTCCCATTGACTCATTTTAAAATTCATTTAGGTCATTTGGATCCGAAATAACTTTTTCTCTGGATGTGAAGTTATTTCTTGAACCATAATAAAGATTGCAATAAATTCAATCTTTCAGTGTTAGTGAGAATTTTTTTTGCATTTCAGTGGAATGGAATAACACAGCTTTTCAACCCTTCAGGTACTCTCCCTTTGGTATTGCATGTCTAATTTGTGGCAAGATCATCTCCATTAAGGACTTGGAAGTGGTAGCCAGGCAGCTCGGCATGTACATGGTGACTGTAATTGTTGGGCTCATCATCCATGGAGCAATCTTCCTGCCCAGCATTTACTTTGTCATCACAAGGAAAAACCCCTTCACCTTCTTTTTGGGCATCTTCCAGGCCTGGATCACTGCTTTGGGAACAGCCTCCAGGTCAGCATCGGGGTTGAATAAATAGGAGAATGAATGACAGTTTCTTGTTGTTTATACAAATGATTATATAATTTATAACCGATTATATTTCTTCTTTTTGCTTTCTCCTCCAGTGCTGGCACACTGCCTGTCACTTTCCGCTGTCTGGAGGAGAATTTGGGTATTGACAAAAGAGTCACTCGCTTTGTGCTCCCAGTCGGCGCCACCATCAACATGGATGGAACTGCTCTGTATGAAGCTGTGGCTGCCATCTTCATTGCCCAAATGAATGGAGTTAACCTTGACCCTGGTCAGATTGTCACCGTCAGGTATAAAAACCACTTGTACTTTGAGCTAGAATGGACTGTATATGATTCTGCAGGTTGTACAGTTAAAACCTGATGGCTGTAAGTTAAAGACACACTTTTAATACAGCCCAGAAGCAAAAGATTGGTCTTTTTTCCTTTTTATTATGTCCTAATTGTCCACAACTGCAATTCAGTGACTACACCACAGTCCTTCTCATTCCTCTTCTCATAATAGCGTGATCTGAGGATGGGTGACCTTCAAAGTAACAGTTTTATGCCACACACATCTATTAACTCGAATTCAACATCCTATCTCTCACTGTGAAGGACCCGCTCAGGTGCTCTTCAATCCTTGCTCTTTACATAAGCACCGCTCAGAGTGAAGACCTTCGTTTGTAGCTGGGAGATGCATCTGTGAAATGTTCATTAGTGGCTGAAAAGTCATAGTGTTGTGAAGGGTGTCATTTTGAAGGATTGGAAGTAACGTGCAGTATGTCTGAATTATGTGACTAAGTGCTTCTGTCCTCTTTTTGCCTTCAGTCTGACGGCCACCCTGGCCAGTGTCGGGGCAGCCAGTATTCCTAGTGCTGGTCTGGTGACAATGCTGTTGATCCTAACCGCTGTTGGCCTGCCAACTCAAGATATCAGTCTGCTGGTTGCTGTTGACTGGCTGCTGTGAGTTTGACAAGAGAAAATGTTCATTGTGGTTTCCCTCTGCTACTACTTTAGAATCGTGATCTTTTTTAAGTACCTGTAAATCCTATACAGTATTCTTATTACTAAAAAATTCAACAAACCCATCGTTGTCACTTGGTTTTACTCCCCAGGGATCGATTCAGGACCTCAGTGAATGTGGTTGGCGACTCTTATGGTGCGGGTATTGTCTACCATCTGTCGAAGGCAGAATTGGATGAGCTGGATGCACACATGGTCAAATCTGACGACATTGAGATGATGACAAAGACCCAGTCTTACTACGACGACATGAAGAACCACCACGAAAACAATTCCAACCAGTGCGTCTTAACTCCAAGCGCTTCCACTACTGCTACCACCACTGCTAACAATTCTGTCTTAGTAGATGAGTGCAAGGTACAATTAATGCTTTCAGACATAGAAACTTCTATATAGTAATCTCTTCTGTTGCATGCTTAACCTGCACATTTGCTTGACTCTGTTTGCTTTTCGCTTCATTTTTGTGCAGAATGCTGTGTATGCACCCACTGTTCATGTCAAAGGTGAAAAAAGAGAACCACACCTGCATGTGCATGTGCAATATGTTTTCAGCAGCCTGTGTCATATGAACATCCTGACCACCTATTCATGAAGATTAAACATGAATGTGCTCCTAATCGATGAGGTTAAAGTAATTTGATGACTGTAATATTTTGGAATTGGTCAGATAAACCTTATTTTTGCTCTGAGAAATTATTTAACAACCCCCCACATCTATCAGAAAGTCAAATACATAAAAAACCAAGTCTTTCTACCAAGAAAATTCTATAATTATTTGAATGTAATTCATTATGTATAATAGTAGGACTTGCTCCAGGGTTTAAGACACACAGAGGGAGGAGTCTTATCAGTCTTCTCTAGCACATGCTCTGTGAATTATTCCCCTCCAGGGTTTTTGTATCTGACACCATCTGTCTCTCACCACTGGAAAAACTATGCTGTCAAATCAAGATCAGCAAAGTATAATAATGTACAACAACATGCATTTTACATCCTAAAATTGAATCCATTCCAAGTTTTATGTGAGGGCTCAAAAGCCTTGTTCTTTGACACACACCAGGGTGGAAAAGGTCTGCTGATGAGCCTATTCATTTATTAAAAAGTGAAGGGTGTTGCTAGGCAACACCATCAGCCCTCACTCAAGCATTCTGTCCATAGTAAAAAGTTATATCCGCCTTTTTAGTCTTCATTTATGCATGGACATTTGGATGTAAATGTGACACACAGGCTTGCTATTGTTAAAATTTACACTGGCCTTTGTTTGTTTTCTTGTCTGTTTGCCTCTAAATAGCGTAACTTGCATTTTAACCCGATTTTAAAGTTACAAACTGCTGTAGAGCACTTGAAAAAAAACTAAAATATTACAATGCATTATTTTTTGAATACACTGTATGTACCCTATTTTTAAATGGTGTATATATGTGTTTTACTTTCATAAGCTATACATTTGCTTTTTATTTTATTTTATTTTATTTTGTTTTGTTTTATTTTTTTACAGCCGTTTCCATCTGTGGCCATCCTAAGTCTGTGGTCAATAACAGAAACACCCAACTTGAACTACCATAAGCATGAGTAGTCATCGCTGATTTACCAGGAATTCCAGAATACTTCTGACATTTGGCACTGCAACCTGCAAGAGGTTCTGCTTTAACTGAAATGTCAAAGCAGCTCAAATGTTGATTTGATTTATTGCTGGGTCTGTCAGAATTGTTTTGTTAGTCTTATTGTCACACATCTAATTAAAGAAAGAAAGAAACAGAAAAAGAAAGAGAAGTCATGAAACATATCCGGACAATTCAGAGATAAAATAAAAACATTTAGGAGTTGTTTATAAAGATACAATGTGCTGTCTAAGTTGACATTACAATAATAGACATGTTTACTTGATAAAAATGCTACTCTGATGGTTTAGATGTGAGTTTTGGAGCAGTAGTTGCACTCCTCTTACCAGAACAGTGATTTATCCAAGAATCATTTGCCAGAAAAGCAGTTCAGGGCAGTTACAGCCTACCTTCTCTTACAAAAAGAAGAAATGAGGTGATTTGACATAATTCATAATAAGAGTCATAGCAAAATTGCTCAGTAGCCTAACATTGTGTCAGTTGACCAAAAATAATATTTCAGAGGTGCAGCACCCTATTTTACTCAGTTTTAATTGTGTCAGAATGTAAGAAATGCTTTTAGGCAGATCTTTGGTGTATCTGTATATTGTCGGTATAGTGACTTTTCAATAATCAAATAATCATCAGATATTTACCTTAATGCATGACAAAAAAAAAACAAAAAACAAAAAAACAGTACAGCAGGATAGACAAGTAAAGATGTTTTTTTTATTGCATAAAAATAAGCCATGATCAATCATGATTTATAAGCTTTTCAAATCCCATTGACCAATCAGATTAATTGGCAGAAACATTCATACATCTAAAAAAAAAAAAAAAAAAAATGGGGACGCTGTGTGTCATAAGTTTTTTTTTTTTTTTTTTTTATTTTAATTTTAAGTGTCATCACTCCAATGTAATTTTTATTGTGAGATGACATGTATGTGTTTTTATCTAATGCCTTGGATCTACTGTTAAGATGTCGCTGCTAACTGCTTGCAGGTAACCTCAGCCACTAACGGCTCTGCTGCGGAGTGCACGCTTGTCGTGGAGGAACCATGGAAACATGAATAATGGCAGCACAGAGATCCCTTGCTCCTGGGCTCCACAAGCTTTCCTATCTGGTGATAGAAAAAACAGTGAATGAAAAGTCACATGAACAGAACTACTAATTGTTTTTTTATGTAGTTATGTTTTTATTTTTTTTAATTAGTCCCTTTAAAGGTTTTTGTAACTGTCTATCTGACTGATATGTACTACTAATTCACTTAACCGTGAACTGATAACAGAGGTATACCTCACCTGTTAGAGCACAGTTATATCCTATATAGCAAATACTTGCACAACATACTTCAAGGCCTGGAGAGGAAGAGAAGAGAGAGAAAAAATGTTAGATAAGCTATTCTTTGCAATACACCCCAGTTATATGAAGAGAGACAAGGCTGATGTGTAACATGAATGCACTGAGACCATCTTCCAAGTTTCATAAAGTTGATTTATTAATGTCAGAGGATGAGAGCGAGTGAGGGCATTCATCATCACTCCAATGGGATCAGTACTGCACATCCTTGCTTAACATCTTTGTCAGCACCACTACAGCATGTGCACGAGGCCATTTCTCTTTTTTAGCTAAGTCTCTCATCTGAAGTCATGACTGTCTGGAAACTGCACCTAATTGGAAATTGTCAAGCACTGCCAACTATCTCTGAGGTCTAGCAAAACGATCAAAGAGTGGTAGTTAGGACCACACTGAGCCTTGAAACCTACAAGCACTGTCAAGGTGGAATTTTAAAGCACAAATCGTTCAAATGGGCCCCTATTTTCCTTTTCTTTTTTATTGTGAAAGAAATAGTTTTTTTTTCTTACTTGTTCAAAGAATTTTAAAAGTTATTTATTTGCTTGACAGAGTAAGACATAGAGAGATATAGATCTTCAAACATGACTAAGCCAACTATAGGGACCAAACAGGCAGGAAATCAATCAACTCAGAGAGGCCTTTGAACTGCCTCCAAACTGTGACACATTCTCACATTTTTATAAACTGTCCGCCTGTAGCTGCCAAGCACAACAGCTGACACTTAAAATGAATACAAAGAAAATTATTTCCCTACATATTAAACTTCACAGAGCACTTTTACTTTTCCCCCAAAGTAACCTTTCGATGCCAATGAAATTAAAGAGTTTATTTTATTTTATTTTTTTTTTTGTCAAAATAAAATTCATGAAAATGTAGGATTCCTAAATAAAATGTAGAGATTGAGCAAGAGAGCACACATGAAGCCAAAATGCCTGCGAGGTAAGTTCTCAGTCAGATTTTTAGACACTCAGACTCTTACGTCTACTCTTTTACATGAACTTTAACAGAACTTTTTCTGTTAAATTCCCTAAATGTTTACTTGCTCACTTGAGCTTTTCAGCTCAAGATAATGTCCATGAACAACACAACTTCTGAAACTTTTCTCCCTGAAAAATGGTGACAGTTTACTGCATAGTTCATTTCTGAAAAGGAAGTCATATTCTGACTTTACGATGGAAAACAGAGAATTCCCAGCGCAAGAAGTGAGCACAAACACGTATCTCAGTGGTTGAATATTCCTGTGGACCTATATACGACCTGTAAACATGATTGTTATTGAACAGTGATAGAGCACACATAGGAAAGCAGCACAAACATTTAAAAGCAAAAAAAGGAAAGATACTAAAGAAACTTATGCCAGACGTTGAAGGGAAAACAATTTATTTTCACCACTATAGCTGAAGACTGTTTCTACAAACCCTAGATGCTGCAGCTCTGTGTCCATGTTAGTGGGAGGGATGTCTAGGAGGCTCAGAAAAACACTATGAGCAGCTCCACATGAGGCAAAGATGGGCCCAACCATCAGGTAAAATTATAAATATCTGCCTGTGTTAGAAAATGACTTCCAAGGAGCACAAACACACAAAGAAAGCAGGTTGCTACTCATTTAAGCTCCGCGAGCGAGGCCTGAGACCTCTGCAACATGGTTGTGTGTTTGGGTTCTTTTGTCATCATTGCATCCTTTCCTCCTCTCTTGTTTCTTTTCATTTGTGCTGAATGAAAACATCGCCTTGAAGGTGTTCACTTCAAACAGATGCATTTAAAGTAACAGTAGAAAACCTAACACAAGACTTAGAGCCACAAACTGTCCTTTAGCTCCCGAACCACCCTCAGATGACATCTTTTCTTTTTAAGTGCAGCCTGCTGAAAGTGGGCTTTCATACATCATTGTGCACACTTTGTGTTCTGCTGAACACACCGTAGAAACTGATGTACACTCAGAACAAATATAAACTTGTTTTTTTTTTCCTCAGATACACACATATGAACACTTATTAAACATCTAATTGTTAAAGGTCACTACAGTTATAATTGGTGAGCTGCAGAGCACAGCACTGACACCCTGTCAGGCTATTTGAGCCTCATCCGTCGACCTCATGATCTTTAGGAAAACATAAATAAAAATTTTAAAAAAGAAAAAAAGCAACCTCTCCTGCGAGGACACAATGCAGAGGAGACAATAGCGTCACCGATGGAGATTGAGTGTTGGACCACCATTACGTTCAAACTCACTACTTTAGATGCATGAGTTAAATGAAATTATAATTATTTTTTTGCACCACTATATTAAAAGCATGATATTCTGAAGTGCCTCCTTGCACTTTGTGTATATATTGTAGGTAACAGATGTTTTTGTTTCTTTTGGGGGGTGGGGATCGATGTAGAAATATAGTCTCATTGCTGTGACATTTTTAATATAATTCTCTAGGGAAAAAAAAAAAATATGTCCCGAGTAAAATTAGATTAGACAAAATGTATAGAGGAACCTGTGTAATGAAATGCTTTATTTTCTAATTGCTCTTAACAAGTCATTTTACTTACCTGTCACACATCAGTATATAAATATCTGTTTTGTATCTAATGTAAGTGTTTGAATGTTTGCTCCATGGAGATATAATCAGTTTGAATTCATCATCATTGTATATACATAAATATATAATTGTTCTGTTCTGTGGCAATGCAGAATTTCCTGAAATTACAGTGATCCTGAAAACACTGTTTGCATGAATAAGAGGAGAAAAAAAGAGGGTGAGAAAGAATGCGAATTAAAAGAGTAAGGGGAAGTTTCTGGTTTTAAAAGGAGGCCAACTTTAGGTTGCAATTAGTGTTTTAAATGTTATTGAAAAGAGAGACAGAGGAAAAAGTTAAAATTGCCCCGTGTGGAAGATAGAGTGAAGAATTAAACAAAGCCAAGTAGTTAAAATGAGTGAAAGAACAAGCATCTGTGGTGTTAAGATGCCTATTACAGTATAGAGCAACAATCCTCAGGTGACTCGCATAAAAGGAGAAAACTGGCTTTAGTCTCAGGCATCTTTGTTTACCTGGTGCATGTGCATTTAAAGCTGCAAGACGTGGATATCTAGATCTGCTAGGATCCATGTCAGCCTGTCGGCACGCCACATCTTCACACATTCCACCTCTGTTGTGCCATCAGCATTAAAAGAGGTCTGTTGAAATCCCGGTTAGTAAACTGCCTTTTCTCCACTTGCCTTTTTTGCTTTTTACACAGAAACCGTATGCACACACAGGCACCTGAAGAGTACTCAGCTAAATGGTACTGATGACATGGAAACTGACACAACAAAGAGCCAGCATATCTTCAAGCTTGTCCTTTTCTACTGAAATGTGTCTTACTGAAAAAACTCCTGAACAGAGCTGATAGCCTGCCTCATGCCTGCCTACAATGTATTTTCTAGATCTTTCTTTTCTATACCTACCCTTCTAGTAAATCTGCTGTCACCCTGATGTAAGGGCAGAGTGTGTGTGTGTTTGTGTGGGAAAATACACTATTGGAAGAAAAGAAAAGAAAAAACATTCTGTCCTTGGTCAATGGCATATACATAAAAAATCTGTTTCTACATATCAATAAGTGTTGTACCTTTGGTGTACATATACAAATATAACTAATAAATGTTGATTCATAACTAAATTCATGGTTGAGTTTTGGGGGTTTTTTTGTTGTTGTTGAAAGAACCTATTTGTACTCCAGTTAGTTTTATTATGTTTATTGTTATCAAATTCTTTACTTATGCTTACTTATGTAATTCTCTCACACCCCACTGAAGTAGAAAGTAGAAAAGCTTCCACTTCACCACATTTATTTTGTCCATACAAGCCAGCGCCTACATAGATTAACACATTATTTTCTTCCAAATTTATAAAGGCTTTAGTGTTCATACAATTCTCTTATAAATCTCAATCAAACTAAATTCACATGTAAATAAATGGACAGATGTGGAGACTCCCCCTGCTTGGTCATTCGAATATAAGTACACTGTGTCAGTCAACTTGCACATAGAAAAATAAATGTGTTTTGTTATCATCAGTTACAAATACTTAGAATACGGTGTGTGTGTGTTCCAACCTCATCACTGGCTTTCTGTTGTGTTCAGCCTCATAAAAGACATGTAGTAGTGAGAAACTACTGTAAAAAAATAAAGCAAACTACTACACCAGCTGCCATTTAATCATTACCAACAGGTAGAGGAGGAATAGCTAAATACAGTTAATACTTAAACCCTGCAAATGATCTCATATGCAACAATATATTTTTGTGACTACTTTTATATGTGTTCCTTAGGATATTGCTGCTTATATTTTCTCTTGTGTAGTTTGACTCAGTGTTTAGTTTGTGGAGATGGACAGTAGGTGTTTCTTATGTCTTTGGCTTGCAGTGTGCATGAATTGAACAGTGTCTGGAATAACCCTGAAAGACCTTAGAAATGTTAAACATTACAGGAGCAGCTAAGAATCCACTCACCTGGTGTCAGAAAGTCAGAATCATCTCCAAACATTCTAGTTGCTATTTTTACCTAGAAAGATCTTCAAACATCACCAGAGCAATTTAAAAGTACAAACATTCAGTCAAATGGGCAGGCAAACAGTGGGAGATGATAGAGCAGGGACAGCCTGGGACACATGTCACAGGTATGAAAAAGACTAGATCAAATCAGGCAGCAAATATACAGAGGAAAACTAATTCTAAATTAAGAACATTAACAACTGAGCGCAAGTGGGAATCTGATGCGCAAAGCACAACGGAAATATAAAAAAGTTGGCATTCAGGGTTCTACCTATAACTTATCAAATAATTCCAACAACCCATCAAAAACTGAGACATCCTTGTCACTATAGTTAATTTTAATCCGACACCTATTAAATATGATGTGTGAGAAAACTGTATCTTACCACCATGCAGCTGCAGTGTATTGTTGTATTTTATTATTTTATCAAATAAACATGACTATTTTAACTTTTATGCATATTCCTAAATAAATTTACAATGTAGGATAAATGTGTCATGTACCCCCTTTAGATGTCGCAGTTAAAGACTTACAGAAAGGACTAATGGTTGCTTTTAACTCCAACAAGCCTGTTGTCCCACTGCTCTGATCTCCTCAAGGGGTCTTTTAGGACTTGAGACATCCTTCAAAGTATTTTCCTATAAGTGTTTGTGGGTCATGGGCAGGAAGATGGAGATTAGAAGAGGAGACATATATTAGACAGTTTAAAGCGCCTGTGGAGTATTTGTAGAAGTGAAAGCAACTCCTGTGACATCACCTACGTAGAAAGTGCTTTGACGTCTTTGGCTGACGCCATCTTAAAGTGTTCAGACTTAGAAGTGACCATGTTTATACAAGAGGGTGAAGCTGAAGAGCTATACATGAAACCTGATTGGACCCAATACTTATGTTAGAGGCCTAATATCACCCTAATTATATAATTTTTGGAAAAAAAATCCCTGTGTTCTTGTAACAAGAAATTGAATTATGTAATGATAAAATGAGTCAAAGCTATCTGTTGGAGATAGAAGTGTTTGGGAGAAGCTCCTAATGGCTATTTAACATGAGCTTTCTTTTGTTTCATATATTAGACCCTACGACCATCTTTTATATAATATTATGTTAACACACTAATAATTCTGTATTAGAAGTTGAATTCTATATTTTATTTAAATATTTAGTAATAAAAGTAAATAGAATTAATCTCAGGCTGTTCTACTACTCTGAACAAAGTTTTTTGGCGGACTCGGGCTGATGGAGGGTGCCCATCTTCATTAGTTGGTTGAGGCTGATGAGACAGTTAAGGAGTTAGAGAACTCCTTAATGTCCAAGTTATAACTGACACTGATAACTTCTAAGATGGAGGAAATGGTAATGAAAAGGTTTTAAAAAAAAAAACATTGAGAAGATTTCCATTCATGCATTAATCAATCTATCCTGCAAAAGTTCTGTGAGGTGCTGAGGCTTCTCCCTGCTGGTGTTGGGCATAAGTTCGTTTTCAGTGGGCATCCACTGAAAAAAACAGTCCCTCCAAAAATAACCCAGACTTTCCATGAACCTAGTCATATTTTAAGTAAAAATATCTTTAGTAAGTAAGAAACAAATTTTTGTCTGGAATTCTTAAAACTAGCAAAATGGTCTAAAATAGTCTTTTATATTTTCTTTAAACTAGGCTTTTTT